>OX453272.1:18735261-18797761 GCA_949710005.1 Ricordea florida
CATTTAAGGGCCTGGACTTTTATCACTGATGTCACAAGGTGGACAGAAGCTTGTCCTCTGATTTCGAAATGAAGTCCTATTTGTGAACAAAGCTAAAAATGAAATGAAAATATAGCTTCGATGTCCGTTTGTTTTAAGGGCACATAACAATAATTAGTATCAGATCAAAATTTTCCCTTTGTTTTACATGTATGCAGTATTATGGGTCTTTTGAATATGGTCTAATGTCAATATTATTTGTATTTCAGAGCCAGATCAACTACAGGGGTACATACACTCTGTATCTCCCATGAAGACTGCAAACTCTTCCAAGATGAAGTACTTCAATTATTCGTTACAAAAGAAGGATGAGACTGTAAGGGGAGTTTGTTTGTCTCCTCAGAAGTATGCAGAGTTGAAAACTTTGGAAAAAACCAAGAGTCCTGTGAAGTTGCAGAATCATAAAATGTCGGCTACAAATGACATTATCATTGACCAGAAGTCACATTTGTCATCTCTTGATAACATTCCATTTGCCAGGTCAGATGTTATTACTGCAAATGATGTCACCAGTATTTCAGCATTGATGAATGTCATGCCAGAACAGATCATCAGCCTTAAGGCACAAGTCACCCACATGTCACCTGTTTAGTGTTAAAGTGATGATCACACTTAAAATCATGGCCCACTGAGAAAACAGGAGGTAATGATCAGAGATCCATCAGGAACAATGAAACTTATTCTGTGGGAACAGTATGTAGATCTTCTTGTTCCTATAGTCAAACATACAACCTTGAAAACCTCAAGGTGAAAGTTTACAATGACCAGAGGTATCTGAATACCCCAAGGAATGAAGAGTTTAAATGCACTGAAACAGACCCATTCCAACAACCGTTGCCTGAACCTCAGCAAGTTATTGATACACCTTCTATTACTGGTATATTAAGTGGTGTCAAGGATATAACAAACATAAGAGCCTGCACATCTTGTGGCAAGAAAACTATACCCCATCAGTCTTCTGAAACCTTGGGCCAATGTCAAGGCTGCAGTCTGATACAAATCCTTACATCCTGTGATATTCAATGGTCCCTTCGTCTTCTCATCAAGGCCTCTGATGGTTCAAAACAGGTCATTTCACTTTATAACCAGCAGCTTCTTCGACTCCTGAACGTCCTGGTAATTGACCTTGAACTTAATTTGGTTACTGCAGAACAACTGACAGTTGCATTATTGCAAAATAACACAAAGTTGCACATCTCTTATAATGCCAGCAACATGATGTTGGACGTGCAGATTGCTTTAACTGTGGATGTTTGTCATCCATAAATATTTTGGTTATAGTTTTCAATATAACTTACTATATATAGATCATTGAGAATTCTGATGACATTATGATCCCCTGTCTGTTTTTTCTACTGTTGTACAGTGTATCTCGTTAAAGTTCCACAAAAACGTATGTCGTTTAGACTCTGTTAGTGGTTTTTTTACATTCTTACCTATTGATGGTTCTCCAGAATCATACAATTAATTAGTGGCATTTAGCAACAACGTATTTTTTTATGCTGTTATTTGTCCTTGAGTTTTCTGATAGAATGTTAGCATGTAAAATATACATGTTACATATATTGTTTAATCTTAAATCTAACATTAGAACGTGCACTGACAATAACTTTTATGATCCACAATGTCATTGTTATGTTTTTTTTCTTATATCCATATATTTCAGTCTTAAGTAGCAAGGCACATGCAGTTGATTTCATTCTCATTCAATGAATAAAGTTTTGTTGTGTAAAATTACATGTTATATTCTCTTCCTCTCACGGTCAAAACTTGCTTAGACCATGAAAATGAATTACCATCAATTACTACTATTCCGTACTGATTACTTTAGTACTACAAGGTACTATGGTTTCATGGTTTTCGCATGAAGTTTTGAGAGAAATATCTGACAGATGGCTTGTACCACACCACTTCACACCCCCACTAAAGAGGTATCGCAGCACTTCACTTGCTCTTTGCAACAACTAATACTTACATCTTATTGATCAAGCATACTGGGGAATGTACTAGAAGAATATTGGCTCTTGGTCTTCCTTGTCGAGACCAGAAATCTTTTTTGGAGCAATATGTGTAACCTCGCTTTTTTACTTCATTTGTGTTTCACAGGAAAACTTGTACTCACAGCATATAGAAAGAAGGGTTGTGGAGGGGCAATGATGTTTACATTCAAGTGCCATGCTTGCTGGACTGTTGAGATTGATTATAAGAGTAGCCATCTTGCCCAAGAATCTAGACGGCAACTTGTGTCCTTGGCCCTTTCCCTAGCCTTTTTTATCAGTGGGCATGGTTATGCTGGGTATAGGAAGACCTTGGGAAGAGGGTTGGGTTTGGGAATAGTGTCAGAAAAGCCTTATCTTGAAGTTGTAGATCTAGCCCTCCCCTACATAAAATCAATGCTGGATGAGATGTGCAATGAAGCAAAGGAAAACATGAAAGAAATCACACCTAATCAAATAGGCAGCTGGTCAAGAGCAGTGACATGCTGTGATGGGTGTTGGCTAATTAGAGGGCACTTCAGCCAAAATTGTACATTTGTCATTAAGAATTATATTACAGGTGCCCTTCTCTACTACGGTCATCTGTGTATGAGAGGAGCAGACACTATCTGTGATGAGGAGCTCTGGCAAGGGACAGCTAAGGCAGCAGGGGGCCACCTAAGTCAAGTCCGTTGGGCCAAAGCTAAGGAGGAGGGGCTAAATGTAGAGGTTAATTGGCAGGATGCTGACTCCCCCTCAGCTAAGGGGTTTCACCAGTCTTACTCTAATGAGCAAGAAAGTAAAATTATGTTATGTGGGGGTCATGTCGGGAGGGCTCATCGCAAGAAGCTGGAGGAACTTAAGACTAAGTCTTCTTTTTCCTCAGCATCCATTTCCTTGCACAAGGAACAGTTTCCAGATATTGTCTCGGCAAAATGTTGTACTGGGAAAAATCACACCTTTGTGGCAACCCGAAACAAACCTCTTTGTAGATGTATTGGCCCCGGTTTTATACAAAATGCAAAACGCAATCATTACTGTGCCCTTGTCCATGCTGGTAATAGCCCTGATGAGCATAGAGAGACTATGTTCGCCCTGGGAAGATATCACAGTAAAGATATCCATGAGTGGGAAGGGGGTTCCTGTACCTTTCACCCATTGGTTAAGTGCAGCTGCAAGAATTGTGAAGCAGACGTTGATGGGTTTTACACAGAGATGACATGTTCTGGTGAGGACTATCACTCAGCCCATGTCCTGACTTGCAAATTTCATGCACTTGCCTACGAGATAGAGTGCACTCAGAGGGCAAAAGATGCCGAGAAGGTCATTGACCCTGAGTTGGGAAAAGGTCACTCCAATCTCCCTGAGTCCACATTTAGTGTTCTCACAATATTTAGGGCCAAGGACACTAATTTGCACATGAATCACTACCATGCTGCAACCAATCTGGGGTTGCTTCAGGCCAATATGACTTGGTGCCACAGAAATAGAGGACCAGAGTACCACTGGATCCCAGAACTGTATTCCAAAATGGGTCTACCTGTCATTGATGGGATTCAGGAAATGGTATGTATATAGTTTATCAAATGGCTTTCTGATGCCGTGTTTACACTTGAGGGTTTTACAGCGGTATCGGAGTTTACTTACCAAGGTAAACTTTTTGTGAGTGTAAACGGCAACTGATACCTCGGTAAATGCCACCAAAGACAAAAGAAATTTGACCAAGGTAAATGTTGTAATTATGCTGTGATTAGGCATGGTTTAGGTCGGTAACCAAGGTCAAAGTGACAGATATATCCGGTTGCGGTGGCATACTGTTTCACTTCCCGTGGTGTTCATCGCTTTATTGAATCACGTTTTGACTACTTTTTAGCTATGGCACAACATAATCCCTCACAAAACAATCCTGATAAAGCTTCTGATCCTTACGGCGGGCAAACCAACAGGTAAACGAACGTTTATTCTATTTGTTAAATATTTCATCCAATTCATGCTTTCTCGCGGTAATGTTTCAGTTGGCAAAACACTATGCTTATGTTTGATCTATTATTTATCCAGGGAAGATGCATATTCGAGAATGCCCGGGTTTTCTTATTCTTACTTTCCACTTGGAAGGCAAGAATTTGTTCCTCCGTACTATGGCTTACAGATGATGGCGCCACAGTCTTCGCATTTCGTTCAGTCCGCCGTGCAGTCCTCGTCTGACTTGCCTGCACTGCCAGTGTCAACGCAAGAAAGCATGGTGCGAAAAAAAAAGCATCGCTGGAGCGATACAGAGGAAAGAATCCTCATAGAGTTATTTGGCGAAAACGAAGATAGACTTCGCTATAAAGCGTACAGCTCGCCTGAATGGCAGTCAATAGCCCGACTACTACACGAAAAATGTCAACGAGAAAATGTGGCTGTGAAAAAACCGCCCAACAATGCACAAATAAAATGGCGAACCTCACCAAGAAATACAAAAGCACGAAAGACAAGCTCCGTTCAAGTGGCTATGGAAGAGGGGGAGATGGCGGATCTGACCACGAAACCGGTGAGATTAAAGAGGAATCAGAGATTGTTCCGAGGCATTTTAATGATATGGACGAAATTCTCGGCAATAGAGAAGCTGTGAATCCTCGCCACGTGCTCAAAAGCAGCACACGGTTCACCCATAGTTCACCGGATGTCGACCGCGATGACCTAGAGAAAGAGGCCTTTGATGAGGAAATTGTCACCGCTTCTCGCGTCCAAAAGCGGAGACATGAAAACCCATCTGGTCCGTCTGGTGAATGCGACGATCTTGATGATCTTACTGATGAATCAGGCAGTGATGAGTCATTAGCCTTTTCAAAAGCTCTGTTTTTCAAACCCAAAGGCAAAAACAAAAAGTCCCGAACAAGTACACCGAAGAAGCAGAAGAAGCGAAGGGCTGGTGCAGGAGAAAAAACCGCAGCGAGTAAAAGCAGTAAAAAGAAGGTCAAAGGTACACCAGGAGCTGACGAGCCTACGGTGTTAAATTTTCTTGAAAGATCGCAAGAAAGAGACGAAGCCTTCATGGAGAGAATGGCTAATGCAGATAGAGAATACAGGAGAGAACAACAAAAGTTCTCTATGGATGCATTATCAATGCTTGGAAATATCCTAAAAGACATTGTTAAAGGGAATGAATAGAGATAGACATTTCCCTTTTTAATTCATTTTAATTGGTTTCAGTTTTTATTGTTCTGTACTGTTTTTTTTTAACATGGACAGAAACATATATTACTCATTTCAAATAGCAATAAACAACAAAAATTAAGATTTAAGAAACCCAATTGATTGATTAGTTCCCTGATTAGTTTTAAGAAATCGTTTATATCATATTTATTGTGCTTTTTGTAATTGAAAATTAAACAAAATATCTTATTGTTGGTCATTTTAAAAAAGGATTTCAAATGCCGAAAATTTTAGCAAATTAAAGAATAATTGTTTACTGCAATTACTGACATTTACCATGATTTTTCTATAATTGTTTTCCGTTTTTTTATACAAGGAAGCTTTGTCATCCAAAAATTCAGTAAATCAGCCCATTTTTTATCAAAACAAAAAAAACTTAACGGAACATTGGTCTATATACAAACATAGCCTCCAGTGTGTTAAAAAAAATAAAATACTAATTTCGAAATTGATGTCACATTTGTAATTTGTTGAAAAACTTATGCTCGCGAGGAGGACCCACCGATAAGGGGGAGGTGTGTATACAAGCTCCCCACCTCCTTGCTGGATATCATGATTAAAATTGGTGTGACCTGTCTGAGTACAATAGTATGTCTGTTTCCTTAAGCGGAGAGATAGTTCACGATGTTGTCCCTAACGTCAGAAGCAACTGGCGACATATCTCCGTTAAAAGAACTTTGATCCATTCCATCGTCGTCCTCATCTATGTCTACGAGGCTCGGATCTCCAACATCGATACAAATGTTGTGAAGGACACAGCATGCCATGACAGTGACGGGGACCCTACTTGTCTTTTCCTCCATGGGTTTATAAAGACACCTCCAACGCCCTTTCAAAATTCCAAAGCTTTGTTCGATAACGACCCGGGCTTGACTGAGAGCATGATTATACCGTAATTGGCTCTCAGTTAATGTACGTGTTTGCTTAAAAGGCTTCATTAGCCACACTGATAAGGGATACGCCGAGTCTCCTACCAGCAAAGGTCCAACTTCAGAGCCCCCTATTTGTTTAGAAGGCTCTTTCAGCAAGTTGCCTTGATTGATTTCCCGGTGTAGTTTGCTCAAACGAAGAATACGGGGCGTCATGAATGCTACCAGGGTAGCCTGTACTTACATCGAGAAATTTGAAAGACGCATCAGCAACACCTTGAATCACAATAGAATAATCTTGCTTTCTATTGAAGTATTCAATCCGCTCATTCACAGGTACTGTTTTTAATGCAATATGACTACCGTCAATTGCGCCCACCACTTGCGGAAACGGGGACTTGTTTGTTAATAATCGAATGCTTTGTAACACCTCTTGCTCGGTCTCTGGAAATTTGATAAATTCTGTAGCCCGTTTGGCGATGGCCTTACAAAAATCGTGTTTTATCAACATAGCTGTGCACCTTTCAATGCCGAATTGAAGCCCAGTTGATCTGTACGTATCACCGGTTGCTAATCGCCATAACGCTACTGCCACTCGCTTGTTTACGGGGATAGATTGACGCAATCTAGTGTCCTTCTTTGCTAAGTCTGGACCAACCACAGGGACAATATACTCAAACGTACGCCTTGATATTCTGAAGTTTTCTTTCCATCAATCTTCAACGAAAGCTCCTTGTAAAAGGTTCTCGAACCAGAACTGGTTTCTTGGCCATGACCATGCACGTCTAGCGCGCCTAGTATTTCGAAGAGCAACTTGAAGTCAAATCAATCGGTTTCGCCTCGACTTCTTGAGGTGCTGCAAAAGTAAAAGCCGCTGAAATCTTGAGACTTGAGTTTGCAGCTCAAGAACAAGAAAATGAAACGCAAGGACTACAAGAGCCACAGCTTCTCTTAAAAACGCGGGCATTTTATGCATGGATTTTAGAATTGTGACCCTCCATATGACTTCAGGGACAAAGGTGATAACACGGTCACAACACGCTACCACAACACGCTTAGTGTGTCCAAAGACACACTTTATGCGCATAATTAATTGATCAAACAATCAAGGACACGCAACATATTGTTTCGGTGTAGTTAACACGCTAACCCTTTGTTTTAGTTGAGTGTCATCGTTGACACTTTGACACGCTTAGCGTCCAAGTTGACACAGAATAACACGCTAAAGTTAAACAAAACATACCTTAGAAATCACTTACGTACAACCCAAGTCTTTAGTTAAACTCAGTTGTTAATAACTCAAGTGTAAAGTATGAATTTTAAACGCAGTTTAGTTCCAAACACGATGCATAATTCACCAATAATTTAAGATACCACATTTATTCGCCTATAAGCCGAGCGATTTTTGCAAAAAGTTTTATTCAGTTTTGGGAATTTTTTTCCGAAAAGGGGGGTTTGGCTTATAGCCGAGAGTTTTGAATAATTTTTTTCTTCGAAGCATCATCAACAAAGTGGAAGCTCTTGCCATGCTTTCTAAATCTGGCCAATCACAGGTGTTGGTTCCCACGGGTTGACAAACAAACTCACGTGCACTCGCTCGTGCGAAGAGATCGAGGGAAAACTTTTTGATCAATTTCAATCTCACTTCACGGCGATATCATGAGGAGTTCACCTGAAAAATTATATTTACGGTATTGTTTTCTTTCCCAGTTAAAAAATGCTCTCAAACCATCTTTGCTGTCCGATGGAAGTTAATTTAGCTGAAGACTTCAGGCGTTTGTGGCCCTTTAATTTGCCGTCAACAGTTCATTCCACAGCCGGCCATTTAGAAGTAATGTGGCCGCAGTCCTTCGTTCTGTTTATATGGGTTTCACTTGTTTAGTGGATATACTTGTTACCAGTGCGAGATTTTTGGCGAAAGAGTAATAGTTTCGTAGCCATGCGTGGGAAGTTAACGATCAATGTCAGTATGAACAAGTCGGTCATGCTGGTGAGTTACGCGATCGATGCAATTCGTTCAAAATTATTTTGACCTTGAAGGTATGGATCTTGTTTACTGTAGGTAGTGTCGACCGATATAGCGGTCGATAGTCGACCCGAAGGTACTAGACCAAAAAGAAAGCTAAAAGAAATACCCGCTCCACATAAACCAATAAATTCGAAGAGTTTGATTTAAACCCTTGACTCATTTGAGCACAAAATAATGTTGCAGCTTTGTTTATTCTAATCACCAGCCGACCATTATTTACCGGTAGGAGCTTCCGCTTTCACGTCATGAGTGATTGTACATTGATAGTATTACATACTTTCGCTTTTTACTGAGTAAGTTTGCGTGCGATGCAGCACACTAAGCTGCAAGCTTAAATGTGTGTCATCTCGCACGCTAGCTCCTTTGTTTTGAAGATTAACACGCTTTCCGTGTTAGCCTGCTCAGGCTTCATTGTTCAACGGCACACGCTTTATTGTTTTTAGTGTGTCCTATGAAACAATAGCTTAGGCTCATAAAAGTGTGCTCTAGCGTGCTCTGTAAGCGTGTTATAGTCAATATCTTTTATTTTTAAGTGGAAGCGTGTTGTGAGCGTGTTATCACCTTTGTCCCTGAAATCATATGGAGGGTCACAATTTGCCGGCAATTCGATTTGATCGCAATCGTGATTGATGACAGGTTTACCTTGGTTATTTGAGCCCGTATAAACACGGTACAAATGTACCAAGGTTTAGTCAGTAAATGATTACCTCGGTAAATGCCCAAGTGTAAACACGGGGTGAAAGGAGCTCACTAAGATAAGGTGCATTCACCTTCATGGGCAAGCTTATACAAGTTTTTGATGTCGCCTGATCATTAAATAAGTAATAATATTATTACATTATTATTGTCATTGCTAATAAATTTGCTTTTACAATCAATCGTATTACTATATAACAATTATTATTGTTCTTGTTAATATTACTATTGTTGTTTTTGTTGCTTTTCAGCTATTGATAAAAGTCAGTACTGCATAGTCTAATAGGGAAAATAATTTTTAACGCTCCTATTATTAGTCTTATTCCTTTACATGACAGTGTCAACCTGACAACGAAAAAAGGTACAAGAGGCTACAGCATTACAAAACAGTAGAAGGGAAGAGAAAAAGGGTCCAAAGGAAGGTTAACCGTGCTGAGGAGCAGAAGCTTAGGTACCTTCAATTCAAATTATTTCAAAGTCATTATTAAGAAATAGAGCCTTTCCTTTGAAGTGGTATTCATATCATATTGTCTTGTCGTAAAATATCAATAGCTTACAATCTTCATTTCTATCTTTCCTTCCTAGGAAGAGATATGTAAAAAATTGCCAGATTCAGCATACATATGGAGAGGATGTTGAGGATGATCTGGTTGAAGAAGAAGCAGTACTGCTTACCGAGTCTGCAATAAATGATGGAACTGCAATGGGTATTATTATTGGCGGTTGTGAAATTTACACTTACCCTAGTTGGCCGTGTGATTACCTTTTTTGGTTTGGTTTTACGATACTCTATTGTCAGTTGCGTGCCGCATACCCTCGCGACAGAATCAAAATTCATCCAAAGAGAAGTGTGCGCTTGATGCAATTTGTTTCGGGGATGTGACCGAAATACAACAAGAAATTCATATCTGGAGTTGCTGTGCATCAAGGAACGGAAGGTAGTCGAACTATAGGCATATGTAAGCTTAGCGATATACGCGATATGGTATGTGAACGGAAAGAGCAAAAAAAAAGCGCAAGTACCTATCAGTGAACCCCTATACTAAAACAGAAGGAGGGTGAATGGAGAATAACATTTACTCGTTAGGAAAAATCAGGGGAAATTCAAAATATAAATTAAAATCTCTGATAAGACTTACACATAAAATACCAAAAATGCGGCGAAAGAACCGCTTCCTGGCACCCTCGTCGCTTTCCTCAGCCTTTTTGGAAAAACAACGGACGAGCCGCGTAAGGCCCAAAGGACTTCCCTGAAAACTAATTGGCAAACAGATTTTGTCAACCAAACCAAAATTATGATTAAAAAAAATCAACTTCACTGTATCAATGAAATTTATTTACCCTTTCTCTCTGAAGAGAAGCCGTCTCCAACACATGTACTGCTCAATCCGCCGCCATGGTCAAAGAGGGTCATTTGTATCGGATGACATCATTTGTGTCAGCGATCTGTCAACCAGATCATCCTTCCGGAGTTCCAAAGCAAGATGATGGTGTTTTGGGCAAAGCATGGTGTCCTACTTTTCCTGCAAAATCAGCCCTAGAAACAAAAATTTGCTCGCCTATATCTCAGTAGAGTTTGGTTGTATTGACCTGAAACTTTGCATGCAAGTTCGTGTTGAGCTTGCCTATTAGCTGAAAAAAAATTACGGCAATCCAAAAGAGTCACTTTAGCCTCCAGGAATACCTTCAGTACCATTCTTTTTAATGGTACTATCAAGTTTCTTTTTTAGCTGAACTTCTCATATGACATTAAGAGATTTAGTTGTCTCGCCTAGTTCTTCTTTAACGGACTTGATATTGTCGTTTAGCTCAGCTTTTAAAGCTTCTATATCATTAAAAATCTTTGTAAATCCATTTTCAATGCAATTTTGGATGCTTAACAGCCTCTCAAGAATTCATCTGACTCCATGAACAATGAACCTGAACCTCATGGCCGCTTTTTTTCCTTCGGTGGCATCTTTAAAATCCAAGTCCAGCCACATCAGCAAATTATTTGCATAGAAAACAATCCTTTTAACCTTCTTGTTCACATGCATAACCAAAACATCAGCTTACAAAAACATTAAATCACCCTAGTTTGTGGAGCTATCAAAGCAGTGACCTCGACGCCATGATGGTTAGGCCCAGTCCCCAAATACTTCCTAATGTCTAACAGGAATATGCTCTACTGATCCATCAGCAGAAAATTTTGAACAGCTTGAAATTCTTCAGAGTAAGTACGATGCCAATCAAAATCAACCACAAAGACATAACTGAGATTCTTGTGACACGAGGTATCACACTAAGTGCTGCTCGCTAAGCGATGTGAGTTACGATTACCTTGTCAACATCTCCGGCTCTTGGATCTGCTGTAATTGTGATGTCCCTAATTTCTCAAGATCTCTATGCAGCAGTCCTGAGATACCTGAGGATAATTTTTATCAATCTTTAACCCTTTCACTCCAAAACCGGCCTCAGCCGGCTGCAAAAAAATGTGTCATTATTTCCAAGCCGGCCGTAACCGGCCACTCAAGGTTTTGAATGCCTTTTTCCTCCCCTGTAAGGCTAAAAAGAGCTGCACAATAGGTAATCAATTGTTTTAGACGTATTGACCAAACATATTATAGGTACTGCGCATAATAAACTCACTACCGTTGATGAGGGAATGATTGCCTTCAAAGGAAGACTTTTGTTTTGCTAATACATGCCGCTGAAACCGACAAAGTACGGCATCAAAGTTTGGATGGCAGCTGAGATGGAACCACACGAGTGACATGACTTCATAAGATTTTTAACGACCTGAACGATCAGGAAACGCACCTTTAAGTTCATTTTTACTTGTACATATTATTGCTTTGCATTTGAAGAGCCTCATTTTGTAGATATTTTTCTCATATTCGAATATTTTATCAATAAGTGTAAGATGCCGTGACGCGGCACACGAAGTGCAATGGCACCAAATTTGAATTTTTTGAAAATCTAACCTTCACAACCTACTTTGTAACTCAAACTTTATTTCTTACTTTATAACCTTGTCATGAAATAAAACCATGTTTTAGCTTCAATTTTGTGCAATTTATAAATATAGAGGCTCCAAAATTTACTGGGCATATATGTTTTGATTTTCACTGACTTATTGGAGTGAGCCTCCTAATTGCCTGTGGGAATAATAGGAAATCAAGCATGAAGGCCCCTGGGAGTGAAAGAGTTAAGCTCCATGGATTCAACTCCTTCTGGATATGGATCTCTCCATCACCATACTAATTCATCAATCAAACCATCCTTTCCAGTACCTTCAAGAGAAACTTGAAACACATGAACAGAAATCCGAAGAAACTTAGTAATGTCAACTAGATGCTGTAGGGAGCATTCACTCGGGCTACACTTTATAATACAGCTTCCAACAAACGTGAATGTCAGTTTACGCCTAAGGTTTTTATATGTTGCATACTAAATGGCTGGTTCCACGACCGCAAAAAACCTACCAGATTGTATATTGCGCCGCAATTCTTGTCGATGTCGTGTTTAACCTGAGCCACTTTATCAGAAAGATTTCTAAGGTTTTACAGAAATTTCAGTGATAATTGGGTTTGTTTACTAATCAGATTTACGTTGACCTATCAGCTTCCTTGGTTCCCACAGTAGAAAAACAATTGTGAAACTTGATGCCATTCATCGTAATTCCAAGTTATCGAAGGCAAAGAAGCAAAATGTGGGGAAAAACATTACTCCACAATCGGATATACTATTCTTCCGATTTAGACTTATTGGCCCTGTTCCCACTAATGTCTTTCCAGAGACTGATAGACCGAAAAGGTAAACCTAGACTCGAGCTACTTGTGGTAGTAGCCCAAGTAATAAATGCCTGCAGCCTTAAGAGTCAAACCAAACGTTTGGAATTTCAGAATCTTGTTGATCTACACAAGCCAGCAATAGTTAATGTTAATGAGACCCATATAAGTGATTCTCCGTTTACATTGTAATATGAAAAGGACATGAATTCACAAGTACTTGCTGAACTACCAACTTCTACAGCAGTTTCTGACACCTCTTTACTCAAAGAAACTTTACTTGCAGAGCTGCTGCCCTTAGGTGCCTATATTTCGGAAACCTCAGTAGACTTCATTTCCCTAACCTTCTCATATTTAAACAAAGCATTCGATCTGTGACCAGTACAGTCCCTAATTAACTTCTCTTCGATGCCTGCATTAAATAATGAGGACGCACACGTTACGCGAAGGCTATGACTACTCTTAGGCTTAAAACCTGCTTCCTTGCACATTGAAGGCAGTTTTCCATTGAGTTTATTGATTCCCACTACCTGTTTAACATAAGCCAAACGTTTGGAATTTGGCTTAAAGTAAAACACTGTTATCTCACTAGAAATCAACTGTACTAAACCAATATACATTTGATACAATTCGACTAAACAAAATTTGTGTTTCTCATTCACAGGAGGACAAACATGCTTCACTACCCGCGCCTCATATTTCAAATCGGTAAGGCCACCATGAAACATTTTCGCTATGTTCTCTTCAAAACGAATAAAAATTACTACCAAGCTCAAAATTTGCTACTGTAATATTTCTATGTTCACCTCCGCGAAGCCCGAACAACTTTCCGTTATAAAAGTATACTGTATTAAGCAATGACTTAGCTGACTGACAAGCTAGAAGTCCCATTTCCCAGAACTTGTTTTCTTCTTCCTGTGTCACCGGCAACTTTTCCGCCTTCTTATTCTGAAGAGCGACTCCTGCCCTCGTTGCGTCCTTCATTTCAGCGTCAAGCGCTGAGCGTAATATCATAAACCTAGAAAATAAAAACAAAGCCCATTACAAGAATGGCGTAATTTGAATACTATGTGCTTGCCTTGCTTGAAATCATCAGTTAAGTCATACCTCTTGTCAGATGTATTCAGCGGAGTTATATCCTCACTCGGCTTCTGTTCTGCCAGAAAGCGACGGATGCCTGCAATTATGCCGTATAGGGTTTTCGGAGGGTAACGTTCTTTGGATGGCTTCGCAACCTCCTGGACGAATTTACTGAGCCAATAATTAATGGACAACACACTCATCTTGATTAAAGGTGTGTCCAACGACTCGACTTGATGAAAATCGTAGGTTTTAAATAAACCTGCGACCTCAACAATTGGTACTTTAACCAGTCGCTGCCTTTGCCACTCTTCAGATATGCCCATTTTTTCTTGTACTGAGTCAACTTCGGTACCACATTTCGAACCAGATCTACCTCCTCTTCGGCTGTTTTGGCCTCACGAAAACGCCATATCTGATTAGGAATGATCGAATTGAGATCAAGCGGATATATATGCATTCCGCTTAAAACAACAGAACTTTTCAGGGACTTGTGACACTACTGTTAAAATATGTGACAACAAATGTGGTTCATGATGCATGTTTGAGAAGGTATTTCAAAAACTCGTGCTGTGTGTTTCATCAGGGTTTCCAAACACTCAAAAACAATAAAAGCACTCGGCCTACGACCTCATGCTTTCATCAGTTTTCTCGTGTTTGGAAACCCTGATGAAACACTCACACTCGTTTTTGATATATTACAAAACACGCTTTTTTGCATTCCTAACTCATGGAAGCGTGCAATAGTCACTGTCTTGCACAAGAAAGGTCCACCCAACGACGCATGCAAATATAGACCAATTTCTCCGACTTGTATCTTTGTAAGGTATTTGAGAAACTACTTTATAATCATCTGTATGCCCATGTGCGTGACAACCTCAGCCCACACCAACATGGCTTTGTCCATGGCAAGTCATGTCTCTCTAATCTTCTGGAAACCGTACATGAGATCAACACAGGTTTAGAGAATGGAGATGTGGTGGACCTTGTATACCTGGATTTTTAAAAAGCCTTCGACAAAGTACCACATGAGCAACTTCTGTTGAAATTGAGAGCATATGGAATAATCGGCCAATGCAACAACATCATTAGGATCTTTATTACTGGTAGGACAATGGCCGTTCGAGTAGGTGATGAAATATCTTTGTGGGAACCTGTGTTATCTGGATTTCCTCAAGGCTCAGTTTTGGGTCCCTTGCTGTTTCTCTTGTTCATTAACCATATGTCAGATATTACTACGAATACAACCATGCTATTTGCTGACCACTCAAAACTAATAGGGAACGCAAGATCAGCAGATATCATTTAATCGGACTTAGAATGCTTATCCAAATGGGCTGACGTGTGGCAAATGAAGTTTAACAAATTAAAGTGTAGTGTCTTTCATGTTGGTAAAGACAACCCCAAGCACAACTATACGATGGGCAATACACCCTTACAAGTGGTTGAAAAACAAAGAGATCTGGGAGTGGTTATTTCAGCTGGTGACAACATCTGCTGGGAAGATCATATAATGGGGAATGATCGGAAAAGCAAAACAAATGACGTCATGGATCATTAGAAATGTAGTACCCAGGAAAGAAGAAGTTCTAATACCCCTTTACAGAGTCTTTGTTAGACCCCACTTGGAATATGCAGTGCAGGTGTGGACCCCAACCGCAAGACATGGAAACTGGGGTGTTATAACGGACATAGAGGACTGCCAAAGACAGTTCACCAGAATAATTGAAGGCATTGGCTTACTCCCTAAACATCAAAGGTTACAACATCTCAGACTAACAACTTTATTAGAACGTGGGAATGCCTGGTGACTTAATTGAAACTTTCAAAATTGTCAACGACTATGTGAATTATGGTCACAACATGTTTACGACGGATGCAAGCTATCAAACTCATAATCATAAAGTCATTTCGCATCATCCTCTAAGATCAGCACATGACTTTTCTACCAACAGAGTTATCAAATACTGGAACCAGCTACCATTGAACATGCGACATTCATCAAGAATCAACACCTTTAAGGCCGGTATTGAACATTTTAACTTATTCAAACCTGACTCACCTAATGGCTTCTGGCAATTATCTGAGCATATCTTCAATCGAATTAGTGATAAAAGTGAACATGTAAAGTATTTATTAGCTAATTGCGATCTTGCCTTGCGACAAAATATCTTAATTTAAAGTAATTGTAATCTTTTAGTTTATTGTATTCTCTTTTTACCTCATGGTATGTATGTCATACTATGAGGTATAGTAATGGTTGGATTTGTCACTCCCATTCCCGTTAAATCCGCATTAAATCCACATTAAATCCGCATTAAATGTGAATTAAGCAGGTTTTCCCCTATCTCCCCTGCTAGGTTAGGTTTCGTCCACAAAGTCGTGCAATTGTTTTATGTTCACATATGTGGGGGGAGGGGGTGAGACAAAATGGCAGCACATGTTTACAAAATGGCGTCTGTTGTGTTGAGGCCGATGCAGAGATAGTCAAGGCGGGTTTTCGTTCCTTTCACTCCATCTTTGATCAAAATACACTTTTGAAGATCTCGTGAACGAACAGGAAATGTGTTCAAGAATGCTCAAGGGCAAAGAAATGGGTTTTAAAATTTTAAAAGTGACGATGTCTCCAATTTGGATGACGAGTAATTGATCAGTCGTAGCAAGAGTGCACAAAACGAACTATTCGAAATGAATGCTTTATGGTCTGGGGAAAGGACAGCACTTCATGGAATAACTACCACATAACATGAGGTAGCTCCAAGGAGCCTTTGATTTATCTATATAATCGAATGTAAATAATTTTTGTAATCTGTTTTTTATTGGAGATATCCTGAATGTGATATAATAACGTCATAGTTATAGAATAACGCAGTTAGAAGTAATGACGATATTTTAGAATTTCCTGAATGGAAGAAGATCAAAGGCTTTATGCTAGCAATTGATTTTAAAAAAGCGTTTGATTCACTTAATAGAGGTTTTATGTTTAAAATGCTGTGAACCTTTTATTTTGGCCATTCCTTCATGCGTTGGATTAGGACTTTTTATCAAAATATAACAAGTTCAGTTATGAATAATGGTTTTTCGACAGGCCCATTCAACATACGCAGAGGTGTTAGACAGGGAGACCCCCTATCAGCATATTTGTTTATTGTCAGTCTTGAAATCCTTGCTATCTCCAAGCGAGGTAATAATATCCAAGGGATTCACGTTGATAAGGAAGAAATTACACTCGAAATGTTTGCTGACGATGTTACAGCCTTGTAAGAAATAGGAGATCCCTAAAAACTCTTCTCTGCGCTACTGATTTGTTTAGTAAGTGCTCACGACTTGAAATTAACTTTGAACAAACTGAATATATGCTTTTGGGTAATCAAGTCTCCTTAGCAGCAATGGATGTTATTTCCTCTAAAAACATATAAATTAAAGACATGGTTAAAATTTTAGGCATTAACTTTACTTACAACAAAAGTTAAAGAAAAGAGTTAAATTTTGATTAAAAAGCTTGATACTAACACTTTCTCGCTTTCCATTGGAGAGTAAATTTTGTCTTGGAAAGTAAAAAAAAAAAATGAACCAAAGTACTTACCCAATCTGGAAAGTAAATTTTGGGCTATGCTGGAAAGTAAATGTTACTTTTAAAAGGCATAAGTGAAAAAAGTGTGCAAAGAAAATGACAAAAAACAGTCAGAATGATATTCTATCTTTAAAAAGACGAATAAAACAATTCCACCATTCTTGCTGTCTGTCATATTGGAGGAAATTGGAGAATTGGTAGAGCTCCCAAGGTGGTCTGGTTACGATAAATACACATGGTATGGTGCATTTGAACCTGCCATTTTGAAAATGGGTCTATTTCAGTTCGGGTTTTCCAGTGCTTTAGACCAAAAAAGGAGACAATGAAAAATTGTTAGCCACACTTTTTCACCTTAATTGGAGATGGTGGAACTGACACCAGTATCAAAGATTTGGAAATAATTTAAGGCAGAATGCTACCTGATGGGGAAACCAAAAATATGTTTCTGACAATTGTTAAACTGCCCAATGGCACAGCTGATGGCTTTGAAAGGGCAAAGTTGAAGTGTTTACATGTATCACATAGCAGTTGAAATATGTGAAACATTAGATTTGCAGTAACCCTCGCACACGCCCACCGGAAATATAAGGCTAGGTTAAAGTTCAATTTTGATTAAGCAATCATTTAGTTCTTACCAGAGGTCTCCTTTTGACTGTAATTTACTGCTTACCCGCTACGCTTTCGACAGCTATCCGGATTAAGAAAAGCTAAGAAAATTCACCATAGAAGTGTGCTAACGCTGTTTGTTATGTTGTTTATCATTTCGGTTTTGTTACTTTGTGTGAACTAAACGCGCCTTTGAATGTTACGTGCATGCAATTGATGACCATTGAGCACATGGCACAGTGATCGTTAAAACGTTTATACAGCTAGCCCGCTTTACTCAATTTGATTGTTTTGTTTATTGACGACTGATTTAGCCAAATAAATTATATCGTATATTTTAATTTTAGATCAAATAAAAAAGATCACTTATACAATTTGCGAGTATTCTTATTTAACGGACCGTCTTGGTTCCTACACAACACCATTCAATTTCTGGCTAACCAAGGTTCGTAGACAATTTAAGATGATAAACAATGGCTGAAGCAACGGAAAACGCTATTAAACAGGCCAAAATAAAAGGGAGAAACTGTAAAGGCATGCTAACCCGTCAAGGAAACATTGTTTGCCATAAGGTATCTGGTAATTTGTATCTAACATGTTGCACTCGTTTGGCCACCATGTTGTACGATGTTGCATGATGTTGGATGATGCTGAGCAAAGTTTGATTTCCATCAAACATCTTCAACATCATCCAACATTTCTTTTGTTCTAAGTGTGAACAAAAATGTTGCATTCGTTTGGGCACCGTGTTCAATATTGTTGAATGTGCACATGCCCGCTAAGTTGACATTGCGTGTATCTGTTTCCATGGCAATGATTCACTGTTTATACTAAGTCTTGCTTTGTGCGTTGCTGCGTGGATGTTAACCCTTTGAGTGCCAACCCTGCGGAGCCCCAGTAACCGGTAGCCATATTGGATTTTTCATGAAAATTTATTTTTGCCATTTTAGGCACTAAAGCACTTGATAATTTCTTTTATATGATTTTTTATGAATTAGATAATCAAAAAGGTAACATTGAGAATAATTTGACCAATAATGACCAGGAATTACAACATTTTATTTTAGTGGTAATGATAAAATTATAACAAAACAGTAATTTATCTGAATAAAATTTCTTTGAGCGAGCTGTTTACAACACATAGCAGTACCTGTAATATCTATTTAATTCTGGAAAACTAATGAAAAGACTGTAAAAGTTATTGGTGTCATTTTCTTACTGTTTTGACTGTCAGCCATTTTGAATTTATAATAAGAAACTATAATAAGCTATATTCCCAAGTTGTCCCTTTGAAACACTCTGAAACATGGTGCTGCACAGATCCCTAGTCCTAGCAGCACCACGAGCACTTCTCACCACACCACGAGCACCTCTACTAATGTTCTGTCCTCTTTGTTGACCAACTTTAGCTTCCACATAATTGTTTTCATTCATACCATTGTCACGTTCTTTGATAATTCCGCCTTCATTCTCTTCTTCTTGCTCTGAATTGCTTTCACTAGAATCTGAAAGAGCCCATTCACTCTCTAGGTCGCTTTACTCACTTAAATCCGAGTCGCGGTCACCAAAACTTTCCTCTAAAACAACCTCACGATTCATCCGACGTGGCCGGGACGCCATCTTGGATTTCTCACAAAAATCAACAAAGAGCCTTGGGTAATATATTGTGCCCACACTGTAAAGATTTTTGTCAGCGGACTTCTAATTCCTTCCCAGACTCTTTTGAACAACCAGGGTTAAAAACGTCGAACAACCGGGTAAAATAAAACAGCGCTTTGTACAGGACGTATATATACGTCCTGGGTCGCCGAGTGTCATATATCAGGACGTATATATACGTCCTTGGCATTCAAAGGGTTAAGATACGGTATGGCAAATGAGGAATGTTTTCAATCACTCTACGAAAAAAGCGCTAGTGATCTCTTCCCAATTAGAAAAAGAAAGGTTAAAGCAGCTGCTGAAAACGCGAGAACTGGAAAATCAAGAAGATGGTCTGACGTGGAGATAGATAGACTTATCGAACTACTGGAAGAAAGACCAAGTCCGTGGGACGTATTTTGCAAGGACTATCATGTCAGGGAGAAGAGTGAGCAGGCTTATGAAGAGATTGAAAACGAACTGGAGATAGATCTTAATGACATCAAGACCAAAATAGTCTGCCTGAGAAGCCAACTTGGAAGAGAACTCTCCAAGACCAACAACAAGAAGTCAGGACAGGCTGTAAGCGACAATTACAAGTCAAACTGGATCTACTGGGACAGTCTGCAGTTTCTTGTACCTGTGATGCAAGCGGGAAAAAGCAAAGACAATTTGCCAGATCGCCAAATTAATTCTTCTCAGGAGTCCTTCAACTCAATAAGAGAAGATGGAGGTCCAGAAATGAGAAAAGACGAACCTCCTGTCCATTCAAAGAATTTTTCAAAATCATCCAATGAAATATCAAAGCGGTGCCTTGAATCCAGCAAAACTGAACTCATGTCAACTTGTATACAGGTTCTCAAGGAACCTGTGAATGCCCAAGAAGGGGTTGGTCAATGCCACTTTTCACTGTATGTATCTGAAAAGTTGGCAAGCTTTGACAGACAAACCAGACTGATTGCAGAGAAGAGGATAAGTGACATCCTATTTGAACTTCAAATGAACGATGAGTCTCATCAAATAATGAACCAGTCTCAGTTCACTCACAGCCCCTCAGGAGCTTCAGGGTTCATGAGTTTGCTTCAGGACTCACAACACTATGGTTAGATAAAAAAAAAAGACTGAAAAGAACAGAGTAGAACAATTTCCTATTTTTCTACTAGTATAAAATATCACTGTCAATGTTTTTCAGGAATAATGTTTTATTTGACAATTATTGCATCATACATTTAAAAATCAGACTTAAACATCATTTTATTACAAAAACAAAACACATTGTTACTGTTATTTAAAAAGGAGATGACATACATATCTCATGTTGGAAAGATATATTCTTACAAAAGTGTCACGTGTATACAGCTGTATTAAACAGGCTTTCATAGCCAATTCATGTGAGATGTGAATTTGTACCTAGAGGAATTTTGTTAACCAGCTTGCCACTGCCAGGCAATGGCACCTTCATTACAAAAGTATTCCTTAAAGGTTTCCCATATACGCTTGGCATCAGCTGTGGCATTATGGCCTGTCATCAGCACTGTAAGAGGTAACAATGACTGTGCTTCTGAATCCTGACACCAAGTTCCATATATAAGTTCACCATCTCTGCTTTCAGAATCTACAGTTCCAGGAGGGCAGTACACCCCTCTTGATGAGCTGCTTCGAAGATAATTGTGAAGAATAAGGGCTGTCAATACCACATTTCCAACAGAATGAGAATTCAGCTTGATGACAGTGCGAAAAACACGCCATCCATTTGCCATGATACCAAACAAATTCTAAGAAAGCCTCGTTGCTCGGCTGTGCCGGTAGTTGTAAGCTCTCCTGTCAGCACTAAGTCCATTTTGTGAATAAAGTCTCACCCTGTGAGGCTTCAGAGCAAAAGCATCATCTCCAACAAACACATGAGGCACGTCTGTATCTCTATGCGGTAGGCACCTTGGTGGGGGTAAGGAAATAATTCCATCTTCAATTGCTTGCGAGAAGCCACACTTATTCCACACTCCTCCATCTGACACCCTCCCATTTGTACCAACATCCGCATACAAGCAGTCATTAAAACAACGGAATGTGTATGTTTATAATTGTAATAATGTGAACCAGAATTTGGAAGTGGTTGGATTACAATGTGCTTCCCATCTATTGCTCCCAGATAATTTGAGTAGTTCCATCACTCCTCAAAGTTTGAGGCGATTGACAGCCACTCTTCGTGTGATGAAGGGACCTTAAGGCAAACTGGGCCAAGATTTTTGATGGTGGCTTTGCAAACTTCATCCACAATGTAAGCTATCACCGCTCTCAAAATACGACATTGGAAACTTAGGAATTGGTAAGTTTCTCCTGTCACGAGGAATTGTAGAGTTAGTGTTAACCTTTCGGCTGCAGCTATGACTTTGTGACCTCCCATCACCTGACGTGGAGTTATGTCAGGTTCAATAGCTTTCAATAACCTTTTAAAATCTTCATGATTCATTCACATCATCTCACGGTAGGCTGCAGTGTCCTCAATAATCAACTCTCGCACTATATTGTTGAACTATCCCTTTTCTCCCCTTCGTTTTATCCACTGTCTAGTCTTTCCTCTTTTAGTGACTCTATCATCCTCCTCTTCCAACATTTCAAGCAGAGCCAGAGCTGCTAAACACATCTTCACAGTCGAACGATCGTGCGCCATTTTTTGGGAAACCAATACGTCGGTTATGGATGTTTAAATCTTGACAAAGGGCAAACAAAGCCGGGAAACTGGCGGGAAATTCGTCTTCTTGTTGTTCCCCCGGGGTTGTTCGCTTCCCAATTTCAAAGCTACACAAGTAGATATATGCAAATAATATTATCAGTCACGCTGTGTATAGACGTATTGAGAGATTTCATACAACAATAGGATGGCAAAGGAATATACCTTAAAAGCAATAAGTTCATTGTTTGAAGAGAAACTGTCAGAGAGGTTGGGTCTTGTGAAGGATGTCAAAGCCATGCAGTCAATTCTCAGAGAGTTTGAAGCAACAACCACGATACACACGATTGACCTTTATTGTATTTCGATGTTTTTGTCGTTGGAAAATAAACAGCCACCCAGTTTAGCATTTTTGTAATTCCTCAATAATGCCACACAAATAAGGGTCAACATACAACACGTTTGGGACCATAATTGATAAAAAATCAAGCAAATATCCAAACCAGCTCTTATTTGTGGATCCTAACTCTCAAGACAACACTATGTGGCGGGGCGGAGGTATTCACTCTACCGAGTGCCCTTCTAGTTTTTGACAATTTCTTTTCAAGTTGTTTCCTCTTTGATTGTCTTCTTGCTCAGAACACCTACGCATGTGGAACAGTTTGCTGCAACAGGAAGGACTTGCCGCCATGTGCGAAAAAAAAGCTCAAGCAAGGGAGATAGTGACTGCACAGCGTGGCCCTCTAGTTTTTACAAAATGGCATGACAAGCGAGATATTTCTTTCTTGTCGACAAATGTTTCTCCTAGTGAACCCTCCTGACCAGTGCAGCGAAAGAAAAAAGGCAATAATATTGAAATTCAAAAGCAGCAAGTTGCCAATGTGTACACTGCTTTCATGGGAGGAGTTGACCGCACAGATCAGCTACGCTCATTTTATTATGCAGGCTGGCAATCACGAAAGTGGTACAGATATATTTTCTGGTTTTGAATCAATTTGTCAATTTGTGATGCCTTTGTCCTGTTAAACATTCATCATGGACAACCGCGTAAGAAACCATTGCTAGATTTCAGGCTTACACTCGCCAAGCAACTGATCGATGGCTTTTCTCAAAGGAAGAGAAAGAGACACTCACTTGATGCTGTGAATCAAACTGCTATGGATTCAGAACAGCATATTTCTGACCATGTAGAAGGAAGAAAGCAAAAGTGCATTCAGTGCATCAAAGCTGGCAGGAGACGCATTTCAAGTGCAAACTCTGTAAAGTTGCACTCTGTCCCACATGCCACAATGAGTTCCACATGCATTGGGAATAAACTCTTTTGAACATAACTGTTGAAGCTCCAACATCTTAGATTGACTATTTACCTGTTTTGTGAAATATTTGTAGGGAATACACGTTTCTTGTTCAAAAAACCAATTGTGGTGCCAGCATTAATGGCGGCAAATTTGAATTTTTTTTTTAATTTCTCTACTTTATAGAGGCAGTGCTTAATGTTGCTACTAGATTAATTGCAGTCAAAGTTATGAATGGATGTATTATCAATCAGACTAATTTTTTTTCCATTATTACATATAACATTACATTAAAATCTACTGAGCATGTTAAAGCCTTGGTGGTGCCTAATTAAATATGCAGGAACAAGGGGATTTGGCCCTAATTAGCATATAGTAGTGAAAAGGTTTAAGTCAATGCTCAATTTTGTCAGCAACACATTATTATTTCACATATCTTTCATTAAGAGTTGACCCAAATACACAGTTAAGTTTCCGACAACATCCTACCAGGTAACATATTGGTTTGTTATACACTTAGCACAACATATGTAAAAAAGAACCAATCAGAGGCTCATCTTTGATGCATTTTGAAAACTAAGCCACAAACAGAAAAGTGTGGCATGAGAAGCAGGTGTGGTTTTTGGTGGTCATAGGTTCAAAAGGTTGTAAATTTAAGTATGTGTAATTAAACCACTTTGTTTTTCAAGTTATCATGTGTGTGGTGGTTTATCTGGGACACAACATACATGACCAACTTAACGCAAATGACAGTAAGACCAAGTATATACCAACTGGAATGTGACAACAGCTCACTACAGTTGATATAAAGGGATTGGTCATTGTTGAGGCTACTATAGTTTAAAAAAAAAGCTATGGCAGCCATTAAAAACCTTGGAACATGGTTTGCTGTAGACTTGACCATGGCATGACCTCTCACCACCAGTGTCAACAACACTGGTGGCCCGCTTGAGCAATCAAAATAATTAGCATAATAATTTGCCATGCTGGCCCAGCAAATACATCATTTGAGGGGTTCAGCAATTATCTATTGTCAAGGGAGGTTAATAAAGACATTCCCATTGACAAGCACATAGCTTCAAATGACATACAAGCGTTCAAAATTTTTTAAAGTTGCATAACACGATACTCATCATTTTCAAATGGCCTCTGATTCAGAAAGCATTACTGTGGATGAAGACATTTCTTCCACAAGCGAGACTTCTCATGGTGATGATGTTGACTTTGAAGATAAGTCAGAGGCGAGGATGAAAAAAGAGAATTCTACAATCAAGACTTCTGCTGTTGAGGAAATAAACTTTGAAGAATTCTTGAAAGTGAGAACGAAGAAGAATTTTAATGGTTATCTGATGAATTACTACAATATATGACATGGGAATTTCAATGCTTTCATGTTGACATTACACCATTCTTGTTCACTCCTAGGCTAACAACAACTCTTCCTGATTCCATTAAGGTTATCCATTTTTAGCTCGTGGAGCTTCAGCTCAAGAGCTAAAAATGGATAGGGATATCACCAAGTCAGGCATAAACAATAGAATATTTGGAACTCACATGAACTTTGCATGTTCGGTTCGGGTTCGGAAACATGCAGCAGGACATGACACATAGCCATTTTTAGCTCGTGGAGAGCTATCAGGAAGGTCAGGGGATCAGGATGTCAAGGTTAAACAATACAAAATTTTCTATTGATTCTCGATCGTCTCAAGTTCAAGGTAACAAAGTAGAACAAAGAAATGAAATTGTAATTCAGTTAAGTGTATTGCACAGAATTTTAAGCCATTGTATTCACTTGATAATTCGCAAAATAAGATTCCTGACCCAGCATCGTACTCCATGAGCTCACCACAGGAAGCCTTTCATTTATGTTGTTCTCTGTCTTCTCTGGGTGGTGTACCCGTTTTGGGCAGTTCCAGGTCAGAGAAAATTTTTTAAAGAGCAAAGGCTTACACTGTAGAAATGGGCTATGTGCTAGCTGTGGCTGCCAGGTGGGAAATGGTCTGTCTGTTAGAGTGCGTAAAAAAAGGACAACAGGAAGCAAGATGTAAGCAAAATACTGACTCAAATGAGGCCAAATCAACCAACAGGCTTAAAATCAAGGAATGATATTGTATGCTCACTGTTGTTTTACCACAAAAAAATACAAGAGTACTAGTGGTGGAAGAATGGTCCGCCAAAAATTAACAATAGTTGGAGCTGAACAAAAGGAGTGTGGACTACGTGTAGTCCCTCTTCAAACAAAGAAGTCTGTCATGTAATATCAATTGCCATTTCTGGTGCTAGTGAAGGCAACTTTTCAATTTGACAAAGGCACTGAGCTAAGCACCATCATTGTACTGCTTCACTCCACATTGTTGGGCCAAACATTGATGAAATGAAGCTTCCATGGTCACATGGTTTTCAACCATCGCAGCTTTTGCAGTTTCAATTTTAGCATTGTCGCATTTAGGATTTCAATGTCTGAATTTCTTTCCATCAGATACTGAAAACTTAAATACTCAACAGGTTTCTAACATCAATGCTGACTTGCAGACATGTGCAAGTTCTAGTCTAGAAGAAACCTCTGTGTCCACCTTGGCTAAAGTTAAAAAAAAAATAGAAGTTGCTCCTGTGAGTGCTATGCTGTCTAGGAAGAATGGTGTGCTTGATTTTCACTTCTTACTAATTTGTTAACAAATTTTAAATACTGGTTGATTAATGTCAAGAAATAACATGGGGAATTTACAGTGCATTATGCTATATTTGCAGAGAGCCATTCAAGCCAGACATCATCCCTACACTGCAAAGCAAGCAAGCTTCTGGAAGAATACTTTCCTGATGCAGTAAGGAAAAACATACTGCATAGTTATTACACCTGGGCAGGGCCATGTTCAGAGCTTTCTTAAAAAACCCCTTTACACACGCACAAAAAATGACATTGCACTCCTAAATCTCGGTACTGTACCTATATTTTTTGGGCACAAACCGGAAAATTTTTCATGTGTAAACAGAACCAAAAGAAGCTTCATTAGGCATCCATGCCAGACATTTTGGGGGTTCAGCACAATCTTGGTTATGCTGTACTACCCATTCTTCGTTGAAGTGGTTATACTGCTCCTCATAAATATTGTGGAGTATGCATGATGCCAATACTGACTGGACAACGGTTGGAACTTGCACGTCTATTTGTTTAAAAAATTTCTGAAATCTACCTTTCCACCGTCCAAATGTGTTCTCAACCGTCATTCATTCACAGCTAAGGCTGTAATTGAAATTTCTTTCAATTTGAGGAGTATTTGGATTCTCAGGATAACCTCTTATTAATCAGGGAAGGAGTGGGTAAGCAGGATCACCTAGCAGCATGGGATGACTTTACAACCCTCTATCACTTCGTAAACATTGTCAGGGAAAAGTTCATCATCATTACCCCTTCTGTAAATTTCTGAGTTGGAGAAAATGCGGGCATCATGGACACTTCCAGGCTATTCCACAAAGATGTCACTGACGATATACTGACTGTCAACCACAGCCTGCATAACTATGCTGTGGCAGCCTTTGCAATTCACAAAGTCAGCATGGTCAGTGGGTGGCTCAATCATGGGAATGTGTGTGCTATCTATCACCCCAGCACACATGGGGAATTTCCATTTGTCTTTATAAATGCACAGCGTTTTTGTTAGAGCCGGGATGCCAGGACCTTTACTCGGCTATTTTGATTTTTGTCCCGGCTATTTCGTTTACAGGTTTTACTAAGGATTATTCAATAAAGAGAAATGATGGTCAGCCATTATTTGCACTTCATTATCTTTTTTCTTGGACCAGATCTTGTTCTATCACTGTGTTTTTGGATGTTTAAATTTGTGTACGCGTAGATTATTTGGAGTTCGTGACTAGACGTTATACCAAGTAACACAAGACACATCTTTGGCGTGCCCAAAGCTCGTGATCGAGGTATCAAATAACCTTCATTCTTGAGTAAATGCGTTAAAAATAAACAGTGTTGCAATCCCTCAAACCCTCCTGGAAGAAAAAAGAACGAAGGATTTTCAATTAAAAGGAATTGTAGTCAACCATTACTTGTATTTTCTTATCTTTTTGTCCTTAAACAAAATTGTGCTTGACCTCCATGTTTTTGGATATTTAAATTTGTCTGTGGCGAAATGTGTACGCGTAGCTGTTTGTGTATCAAGTAACACAAACACATTTTCATGTCGCCGTGGCGTTCCCAAAGCTCGTCATCGAAGGATCAAATAACCTTCATTCATGAATAAAATGAATTAAAAATAACCAGTTACAAATCCTCAAACCCTACTAAAAAAAATTGCGTATTTCCGTCAATGTTTTTACCCGGTATTGTGAAAGAGAACCGCAATAAATAGAGTTTACTCCATTGCTAGAGTTCAGTCTAACATTCGCTCTCGAGAGAAAGCAATCAAATTGGAACACGAGCAGCATTCATCTCCGTCTATCTACATTGGTGGCCTTGGATAGTAGCAAATGAAACGGAAAATTAATGAGTTCTTCCCTCAGAGGTGAGCTACTTTCTCTGTACTTAAAATTTAATTAGCCTGTATTTACATGCCAGACTTCAGAAACACAAATACAGAAATAGATCTGTAAAGTAGATTGCTTTGCTTTAAATTGCCAACAAGTCGCCTTTTTTTTTTTCATTTTCTTATTAATTTATCTTTTCGGCTTTTGTCTTCTTCACTCTAACATGATAACATTTGTCCTACTGCGATCCCGCTGATTTTTCATTCATAATATAAGGAATGCGTCAGGTTGGAAAGTGAAACTAAAAAACGTGCGCAGTGAAGCGGATCCATTGCAGAAACTTCGTGAATGAACTTATTCAAGCGAAAAAGAAATAAAGCAGCAAAAAACAATTATCTGAAATAAATTTTCAAGAAAAAAAATTAAAATGATAGTGTATGGTTTGTTTAAGCTCAGTTTTTTCAAGAGAAGCAACAACAAAATCAGATTGGAGAAAAGTATCAGAAAATTTATCATCCCAAGAACGTGGAAATGACTAATTGGGCAGTAATCCGAGACTATAAAACGCAGAACTTCATGCCGCGTCCTTGAAGAATAAACTTAGGAGAGTCTTATCTTTTACTTTCTTTGCATGACACAAGGGACTGGACTTACTTTTTTTTTTAACTTGTGTTGAATTTGAAGTTTCAATTACATTTCAGGCCATCAGCGACCAAAACCTCCGCTCCACGAGCAGACGAAACACCCGTGGCTAGTGTTCCATCGGATGTAACTGTTGAAGAACCTCCCAGCAAGTGATCAAACCCCAAAGCCTAGTTTGCCCGATGTCAGTGCCACGCGCGAAATGATAGATGGTTTGTTTCCTGCAGGTGAAGTTGTGCACAGTTTCTACCACTGCACTGACACGAAATGCAGCTACCAGAAGGAGAAAGGAAAGAAAAAATTTGACCATGCATGGCTCTTTGGAAACTATCCAAGTTAGGATGCAACAACAGGGCTGTGGTGGTTGCTTTTCGTCAAGGAACAGGGCATGTATTGTCTGTTTAGCCAACTCCACCATGCCAAGGGCAAGCATAACAAGAGTACATCGTACGGAATGGAACCCGCCGTATGTTTCCAGACCTCGGCACTTATAGAGCACTGCGGTGGGAATAAACATCAAGATTCAATTGCAGCAGAAATGTTGAAGAGGACCTCGATTTTTCAAGAAAAATTTGAGCAGTGTAATCTCCACCGGCAAGAAATTCTGTATAGTGCTTACTGTCGTTGTTCTGGCAGATTCAGCATGCCATTGCCTACTCTAACTTCCCCTCCATGTTGAAGATGATGCAGACAATAGGTCTGGAAAAGCTGGAGCATTTCCAACACGAATCACTATAGTCTGTAAGAGGAATCCTCACGACTATGGCAGAGTGATTAAGGAAAAGATCACAAAAGCTGCACAAGAAGCAGTGTTACGGCCTCATGGTAGATGATGTTACTGACATTCAAGTCAAAGAACAGAACATCATCTTCATTCAATACATTCAAAACGCAAAAGTGCAAATCCGCTTCCTAGCTGTCAACGATCTACTGGACAGCGCTGTTTCGGCGAACGCCCAAGCCATCACTGACAACGTTAAACATGAACTGGGGAAGAGTGGCCTTGATATTCAAAACTTCTTGAGCTTCACATCAGATGGAGCTTCAGTAATGGTTGGCAAGCATAATGGGGTGTCAGCGCTGCTAAAAAGGGAGAACTGACCAGCCGGACCAATCCTGCCAACATCGTATCAAGAAACACAGTTAAAAAGCTTCTTGAAGAAATATGTTGAAGCCTTGACCGAGAATATCAACACTTGTTTTCAAGAGTCCTCACCCATACTGGATTCCTTCAAGATATTCGATCTGCTTTCTGTTCCTGCAAAAACTGATGATGGCTTCAGGTATTGTCTAGTCTTGGTATTAAGCATATTTCTACAAATAAAACTGTTTGGTGTACTTTGTGTTTTTAATTTTTGTTTTAGTGATTTTTTTAAGTGAATATGGCACCAACATGATTAAAAAGCTGGCAGACCATTACTATTCCAGGGCCTCAGCATGCAGATGACCGCCAGCAGATTGTAGTTGAGTGGCAAAAGGCAAAGTATGACCTGCTGCAGTGGAAAGAGGATGACCTACCACAAGCCATCCGTGACGGAGAAGGGTCGATCACAGCCACTGACTGGTGCTTATCCAAATTACTGCAGCCAACCCATCGGTCACACTACCCTATGCTATCCTTTATTGTGGAAGTCTGCTTGAGTTGCCCAGTAAGCAATGCTTGGCCTGAGAGGGATGCCAGTGTTCTCAAATGGCAGAAGAATCGGTTGCGTTCTCTAATCAAAAAGGATTTGCTGAATCCATTGCTTCAAATTTCCATAAATGATCCAAAACAAGAGTCGAAGGAGTTGCCATCATTAATCCATGAAGTGGTTGCTGAGTGGCTGAAAGAAAAGGATCGGAGAAAGCTAAGAGGCTTCCTCCTATCTCAACTGTGGCGTCTTTTTCCTCAGCTATCACAACACCTGCTGCTACTTTGATACCTCAGGTCATAGAAGTAGACCATCTACGACAAAAAAATGAACAAGAGGATCAAGAGTTGCCATCCTCCATGGAGCCTGATGACCCACCGTCTTTAAATGTTCCACAAAGTGCAGACCTAGAAGAACCAAACTTTGATGCTTATGTTGCTGCTCTTGAGCTCCAAGACTGTGATGAAGATCAAAGTGTACCCAACATGGAAGATTCTGACTATGAATCGGACTATTTTTCAGATTAGAGATCAATTTTAGAACATTGTTTTACCCCTGTGATACATTTTTAGCCTAAAAGATGTTGTAATGCAATGTGTTATGTGACATGAGATAAAATGAATACATGAAATACACTAAATCTGTGAAAAAAAAAAGAATAATTGAGTGTTGCCATAAATTTAATAAAGAAAAATATATGTTTCACTTATATAATGCAATATTATACTATTATACTCTTTTGAACCACATTTTTGAAATAAAAATAAACATAAATTAAACCTGTTCTGTTTTTTATTATTGGTATGAGAACCAAAAAACTTTTCCTGTTTCAAAGCAACATGTTTCTCTATTGCAGCAGCTACAACAAGGAGACAAAGTGGGCAAAACTGGCCTAAAATGCACCCGTTTGGACTTCAAATTTCGAAAGACCCCCCCCAGTGGCGACCACCTCCCACACCTAACCCCAATTGCCAACACATGGCGGCTATGCTGCCATTTTGGTCTCTCCTATTTGAAAATTGGTCCCTCTTATTCAAAATGTTAACAAAAACCCTGATGCACATGACTTCCTTCAACTCTTCTCTAGTAATGTAATAAACCGCAACTTCAGTCTGTTGACAATTGCAATAGACACAAGTGCAAACAAAAGAGGCAGATACACCAAACAGATTAGCAATCGTGTGCTGTTCTGCGGTTGATGCTAAGTAATACAACAAAATTGCCAATCACTGCTCTAGAGGAATTGCTTGCTGCATTCTTGTGTCTTGTCTTTGAATATCTTAGATGATATTATTCAAAACAGGCTGGAAAGTACCTCTAGAAATCAAGAAATTTTCATACCACTGACTCTCGTCAAACTCTCTGTCTGCAATGTCAAATCGAGAGTATGAGCTTAGTCTCATCCAAATGCAAGGTCATTTGTATCATCGTCACAAATACCAATTTGTTTCTAAATTTGTTCCTTCTCTAATTTGGTCCACTGAGCAAAGATAACACTCATTCTCCTCAAGTTGCTGCTGGTATCTTTTGTTGTTTCTCAGATGGCGTTATTTAAAAATATAAGTGATACACAGTGAAAGAGCTATTTGCCACCATTTTCGCATGAGTTTATTGTTTTTTTACACGACAAGGAATAATACTTGACAGTCGTTCTAAACACCTGGTGAAATTCACAAAATTTAACTGTGTAAACAAGGAGTGCAGTGCCAACAAACAATCGGTACCATGCCACTTTTTAAACACGTGTAAAAGGGGTTAAAGTGAATTAGAGAAACAAAAAGGAAAGAGTGCCAACTTCCAGCACAGTTGGCCATTCAAAGAGACCTAGACGTTTCAAAAGAAACAGGGAAGTGGTGGCTTGTTCTTGTGAAAGGGGAAGGTGCATATTGCATGATCTGTCACATCCATAACACAAATACCAAGTTCACCGGAGATTCTAAGTTAAACCATGAGCCATCTATTTGCTACAAGAGGCCTGCTATAAGTAATGTTAAAAGCCTATGAATAAACTATCACACTATTAATTACAGCAAATTGTCTCGGCTGAATGGATTCTCCAAAATGTTGCAAAAGAACAAGCACTGCTAAAGGGAAGCTACACATTATTGGTGGAAGTTGTAAATATCCGCTTAACACAGCCACTACCTAATGCTGCTATAGAGAGAGAGGCAACTTCAATTGAAAGAGTGAAGACAAGGTTACAAAATGCTATGAAACTGAACGAGTTAGAGTTAGAAAGACCGGGAGATACTGTTTGTATCAAGCCTTCCAAATGTGAAAATCGATGGCCACAAGCATTGGTGCAGGATCAAGTCAACAGAAGATCAAAAAAGTAACCACAAATGAAGGCAAGTCCTTATGCAAGAATTGCTGGCATCCCGAAACAACATAGGAAACAGCCTCTGAGGTAGCGCCCATTGATTCAGCGACAGCTACATCGCAGGGGGAGTGCACATCTCTATCTGGCAGCCCAAAAAGTTCTACCCCAATACAAGGAGGACACCCCACCAGTGATGGTACCAACACCAACACCTGAGGATCAGCACTCTGCTGGAACCCAACCAAGCTTAGCTCCAGAGGGAGGGCTCTATCAAAGCCAGCTCATTTGGCTCATAACGTATAGGAATTCTTTTAGTATGTTTGAATCAAGTTGTAATTATACTCTTTTTCTTTTCTGCATTGAGAAAAAGGCTGTGACATGTTGTACTAAAGCATGTGGAAACCCAGTTTGTTCTGATTGAAATTATCCTCCGGTCTTTTTCGCATTACAGATATAGTTAAACTTTTTTGGCAATTATTTGTATGGTATTTCAAAATTAATTACGCGCACTACTAGAATTATTTATAGGTGTATGAATTAACTTTTACCTCATGGTATGTACCAGTATGTCATCCCATGAGGTATAGTAATGGTTGGATTAGTCACTCCATTCCCATTAGACAATTAATTTCTGCAGTTCCGAAGATGAAGAACATATCATCTAGGGGAAGAATATGATGCTGGCTTTATTTGCCGCTAAGAGCAAAAATATGTTATATAATATGGCAGCATAACAGTGTTGTGTTATAGAAAATAGTTCATCATAACATTTACGGAAGGTCTAACCAAGACATTTTTCATGTGACCTGTATAGTCCAATATAAGCAGGCTATGGTATTTTTTTCTTTGTGTATGACAATTTAAAATATTGTCACTTGAAATTTTGTCAAATAAAAAGTATGTGTGTTCAATTTTATTGAGGTTATTTGAAATAGGTAAAGGAGTAACTTATTAAGGGTTATGAATGTATACAAATAAACTTTTTTGGTAAATTTTAGATGAAGTGACAAAAGGTCCTGAGGCTGCCACTTCTTGGCCAGCATAGCTTGGTGTTCTAGTCAGTCACGGAGAGCGAGAAATCGCGCGCGCGAGCAAAGCGACAGCGGGGCAGAAAGAACGCCAGCCGCCAGACGCCTCTTAAATGGGAGAAATCTTTTCATGTAATTATGTAAATAATACGCATAATTTGTAACTGATACACATAATTTGTGAAGACCGGAAATAAAAAGTTGACGTGTTCTGTCAAACTCACGTGTAGTACAGAATGTACAAAACAAATAAATCCCGGGAAAATTATCAGGGCTCATATTCGTCTTTGCAAAATGGCTGCGAATTCCGGAGGTCCAAAGAAAAATTCATCTGCAAGTCGAAGCGGGGGGAGAAAACCAGTTAAGTTTCAAATGATCACTGCCGAATTTGTAATTCTTCTTTTTCCTTAATGGGGGACAAATGTTCAAATGAGAAGCTGTTTTTGCCTTCGGGAAGGAAAGAAGGTGCTGGTTGTGTGTTGGCGGACACTTTGTTCATTGTTGGTGTGAAGCTGGTCCAAGATCCAGGAAAATCAGATAAAGTTTGCCGCCCCTGCGCAAGGAAAATCAGAAATGCAGCCGACTGCATCACGTTTATCATCAGGAAATTGACAGAGAATGACGCCGAGCCCAAGGAACAACAAACGACCAGTTTAGAAGAAAATTAATCTACCCCATCAAAATCGCTCACGGCAAGTCCAAGTTCAAAGCGACAGAAAAGATTGTTGCCGACAACAGTAACACCAGTACGAGCAGCACCTAAAAGAACCCTTGGTCTTGCCTCCAATGTGTCAGAAAAGCCAACATTCTCGAAGAGTCTTTGCGGCTAATGATAGGAGTGAAGAATTGTCCAGAGTAGAAGAAAACAAGTTAGCATCGCCGCTAATTTTTGACAACAGTGCAGGTTTGAACTATGCAGCGGAAAACAAAGATGAGACTGTGCCAGAATCTGAAAGCGAAGTTCTTTCTCTCCTTCGTCGCTTTGCTCGCGTGCTCGTTTTCTCGCTCTCCCTGACTGACTAGAACGCCAAGTTTTCTCGCTCTCCCTGACTGACTAGAACGCTACGCTGGCTAGCCACTTCTGGTTCAACCACAGGCACAAAAGATCGATTTGGGTACTGTTGTGAAAGCTACTGAAGGCTTGTGGGATGTTTTGAGACAATTATCACACAAAATTACAGATGGAAAAAGAATGCAATACCTTACATTTCACTGCAAACCTTCTGATTCCGATATACCTAATTCTCATCAAGTTACCAAAGGAAAGAAGACATGGAAAGTTTCCTTTCAATCGAAATGGCTAAAACAGTTTCCCTGGCTTTGCTACAGTTACATACTTGAAGGTGGTGTTTGTAGTCACTGAGAACAAAGAAATTCTATGACAGATTGTTTTGGCTGTAGAGTTTCTGGCAAAGCAGGGTTTGGCCTTTAGAAGACATTGTGATGATCATGTCAATTTTTCTGGTTATGAAATTACCAGAGGAAACTTCGTTGCCCTGCTACAATTACTGGCGAAAGGAAACAACCCTCTTCAGGAGCACCTCATGTCATCAAGCTGACAAGCAAGATATACTAGCAAAACTATCCAGAATGAGGTCATTCACGTGTATGCATCAAAAATTAAGGAAAGGCTGACAGCAGAGCTAAGGACTAAGGACCTCCCTTTCACGATTATAGCAGATGAGGGTACAGATCCAGGGTCAAACAAGGAGATCTTATCTTTATGCTTGAGGTCTGTGCACCAGTCTTTGCCAAACAATCCTCATGTCAAAGAATGCCTGATTAATTTCATGCACTTGGAACAAACAAATGCCACCATGATTTCAAGAAAGATTTTGGAATCTCTCTCTGATCAATCTATTTCTTTGGATCCTAGCAACATCTGTGGTCAGGCATATGATGGAGCTTCCATTATATCAAGTGGAAAGGAAGGAATGCAGGCTAAGAGATCAGTCTGTTAGTTCTTTTCACGCATTGCTATGCTCACTGCCTCAACCTCTCCATTGCAGCAACATGCAAACTGTCAGAAGTGCGAAATTCGCCATTTTCTAAACAGGCGGCAATCTGGGCACAACTTGTGACTGCAAAGCCGCTAGGGATTGTTTGGAGAGACAAGGAAGTAAAACAAAATATGGCGGAAAGAGGAAAAATTCCCACGAAAGATCCACTGAAGGTTATTTTGACTGAAGAAGATATACCTGGCGCAAAAATTCCTTGCGAAACTGTAGAAGAATGCAGTGTTATGCAATTGAAAAGATGGTTGTTGTGCAGAGGAGCTAAGACAACGGGAAATAAGAAAGCATTAGTAACAAGGTACATTCGCTTCTAAAATCAGAGTGAAATTATTCTTCTCTTGTTTGTTATTTCATGTTTTTTTGTTCTATTGGTAGGGTTCAAGATTATGTTAAACATGGATTAGATGTTAAATATCTCTGTGATCCAGATGGCAGACTTCACCTTTTGCGAAAGAAAGCTCAACTTGACGTCCTTGAGAAGAACCGCAACTCCGCCAGTCTTTTCCAAAAGAAGGTTACAAAACCGATCTAAAGGATCTCCCTAAAGTATCTTTTGGAACCATATGGTGCTTTATGATCAAAGGAGTTGAAGGTAAAAAGCAGCTATTGACTGCAAAGCCCCTTGTCAAGGGATTTAACTTCTTTAAGTCGGGACATGTTTTGCACATTGGTAATCTGCATGAAAAAGGAAAACCCTACATAAAAAGCCAGGCACTTCCATCCATAAAAAAACATAAAGTATATACCTGTTTTCTAGTGATGACATCCTTTGGTAGTATTTTGAAAGCACATTGCAAGTGTCTTGCAGGTATTGATGGTCGCTGCAATCATGTTGTGTCAACATTATTTGCTCTTGAACAACATTTTAAAAATGGGCAAAGAACTAGTTCTGATTCAGAGGAGTCCTGTACATCCAAGCCTTTGTAAGTGGAATATTCCACGCAAGCGTAAGGGTTCAGTCAAACCTATCTCTGAAATGAGCTTTGTCAAGCATGGCTATACAAAGGAAAAGAAAAGCAAAAGGCAAAGTTAACCTTACAGGAGGATAATAACAATACATCAGATCAAGGAAACAGGCCACATGACAGATTAGACAACTTTCTTGAGGCTCTTAGAGAATATGAATTAAAATCTGGAAAAACCATTGGATGGACACATTCTTCCTCAAAGAATTAATGATCAGGAAGAAACACTCATTTCACCTATCAAATGTCATCCAGTATCAGCTGATAAACTAAAAGAGAGATTTGAGAAGGTTAAGAGGAACATTAATTTTGATGAAGCAAAGATTAAGAAAATAGAAGAGCAAACAAGAGAGCAATGAAACACACATTTGTGGCATCATCATAGGCAGCCCAGAATTACTGCAACCAAATGTTACAGAATAGCTGTACAAAGGGAGACTACATCAACCACCAAAACCATCTAAAAGGTCCTTGGTTATAACAAACCATTTCAGAGTAAATACATGAAAGAGGGACTCGAGATGGAAGACAACATTATTGCTGCCTACAAAGTATGCAAACAGCAGCAAGGGGTTACTGGCATTACTGTAGAAAAATGCGGCTTTTATATTTCCAAGCACAATGGCTTCCTTGGAGCAAGTCCAGATGGATTAGTGCATGATCCTTCAACAGAAAACTCTGAGGGTCTTATTGAACTGAAATACATTCAGGTGGAGGAGCATGAAAGCCTGGAGGATGCCCTGATTCGAAAAATATGAAATATGAGGATGGTGTGAAGTTCAATGTGAAGCACAAATATTATTTTCAAATACAACAAGTTATGTTTGTTGTTGAAAGAAAATGGACTGACTCTGTGGTTATGGGACAGGTTGTGCCACAACATTTTGTGAGAGAGTTTCTTTCTCTAAAGACTTTTGGAATACAATTTTCCCAAAGCTAGAGTCATTTTTAATTGCTGGATTGTGCCAGAACTTGCATACCCTTGTGTCAAATATGGGATCCCCAAAATAAGTGCTTGCATGTTTGAAAAGTAGGTTTATACATTAAAGAAATTTTGAAAACTTGCTCTTGAAAACTGTAACCAAAGTTTTTATTGGCCTAAATGAAGTACAAAGCTAACTGCACTGTAAGTAAGTGGAAAACTCACTGAAACTTGTAAATGGTATCAGTTGGAAAAAGTTAATAGTTATTACCTTAAGAACTTCAATTTAGGTAAGATTATCAACAAGAAAAAACATAAGTATTCATCTTGTTCCTCATATGAAACACCAATGCTGGCTAATACACAAGTAACTAATTTATAAGAGGGGTTTGAAAATTTGATAGTGCACAGACCACAACAAGCATGTCTGATGAAATAGGTGCAAGAGTTATTGGTATCTCATGGTCAAAGATGTGCCAGTTCTTTATGCCTTCCATGAGCCTTTCCACATGAACTCTTAGGCTGGCAACTACCTTATTATGATTTGTTTCTTCCTTGCTAAACTGTACCTTCTTATCTAAAAATGCTGGCATGACAAGGCTATTACCTGATCACCACACCTAAGTCTGTCCAAAAAACCACTGTGAACAGTAATTTCCTTATCTGAGGTAGATCCAGGAAATAAGTCACTGACAAAACACAAAACACCACTTGGAGTTATCCCAAAAGGGACTTTATGGTGGGTCTTGATTTACATGATGAATAACATGCAGACTGTGAATCGAGAGAAGATGGTCGCTCCATTTCAAATTCTTTACAATCTACTATAACAGTAACATTGGGTAACAATTTCTTAAACATCTCAGGCATATAAAATTGAAGTACCTCTTTCGGAGGGATAGTGATAAGTGGTTCAAATTGCCTTCTCAAAAATGGAATCCACGCATTGGTAATCTTAGAAACAGTTATATAGAATTCTTAAATCCATGAGCAAGATAATTTTCAAACAAGCTCAACCTTAAACGGAGCATGACAAGAATAAACTCTTGGAATTTAGTAAGTACTCTTGGCCTTCCAATATTGCTGTCAAGACTGCGGGTCCTTTTGTGTTCATAGACAATGTTGCTAGAAGACTGTTCTATAGATTTATAACAAATGATTAGTGCCTGGTAGTCGGGAAAGCCTGTGTAGAATGTAATATCATCATCCTTATCTTTATACTTATCTATGTCAAATCTATAGTTCTCTAAGGCATACTTCAAGCTTATCACTTCTTGTTTTTATTTGCTGTTCACCTCCTTCAAGTTATCATTTTTACCTCATGGTATGTATGTCATACCATGAGGTATAGTAATGGTTGGATTTGTCACTCCATTCCCGTTAGACAATTAATTTCTGCAAACATAGTCGAGTCGGGTTTTCGTTCCTTTCGCTCCATCTTTGATCAAAATACACTTTTGAAGATCTCGAAATGTGTTCAAGAATGCTCAAGGGCAAAGAAATGGGTTTTAAAGTCTTAAAAGTGACAACATCTCCAATTTGGACGACGAGTAATCAATCAGTCGTAGCAAAAGTGCACAAAATGAACTATTCAGAATGAACGATTTATGGTTTGGGGAAAGGACAGCACTTCATGGAATAATTACCACATACCATGAGGTAGCTCGAAGGAGCCTTTGATTTTCTTTTTCTAGCCTCTGAATATCTTCCTTTACCTTCACATATTCTCCTTCGCATGATTGTGCGTAGTCATCTAACTTGCGAAGTTGCTCTCCTGTTAGTAAAGTTTGTACTTCTACACTAGTATCAATGCTAAGATTTTCTTTAGAGTGTTCTTCGATTTCAAAGTTTGCTTCCAGTGGTAATTCAGCCACTGGTAATTTCCTTCTGGTCTGCTCCATTTGCTGCATTTCTTCGGAGCTGGCCCTCTTTACACTTCTGCATGGAACATGCAGTGTTGTCCAAGGAAAAATTGAAGGCAAGTGAGTTCTGCTTAATTTTTCCCCACCTTCGAAGTGAGCAGAGCAAATACGCGTGCTTTCCTTGTCTAATTTCAGCGTTTCATCCTGTATGAGCACTACTTACCTTTTCCGTATAGCAGGCTCTTTAGGAATTCTGCAGCAGTGAAGTTCAGGCGCATTTCTAAAATTATTATTGCAGTTAGGAACACAACAGTTGTAGCGCGACGCCATGTTTTTCTCTTCACTGTCCCTCCAAACGATCCCTAGCGGCTTTGCGGTCGCAACTCATACCCAGATTACAGCTCGTTTAGAAAATGGCGAATTTGATAGGTCTGATTAACAAGGCATATCTTTTTTTAAATAACAGCCCAAAGTGACAGCAGCTGTTTGAGTTGACACTGAAAGAATACCTGCCTGAGAATTCTCACAGCAAACTTCCAGGTCTGTGCAAGAAATGCTGGGTGGAAAGACACATGTGCCTAGATGTTTTCCTGAAAATGTATGAGCTCCTTGTGACCTTTCTAGATGCTGTTGTTTCCCCCCACAAGTACTCAAAATTTGAAATCGTCTACTGGAAGCTGGAATTGGGACAAAGATACCATCACAAAAGCCCAGGGACTGAAAACCTCTTTGTTGTCACTCCAGACTGTAGTGGTTTTCATTACAACCAAGAATATTCTTGATGAAGTTAAAGCTCTTGCATCAAAGCTGCAGAAACAGGATCAAGATATTTTTGAAGCTTACATGATCATCAAGTCTGCTAGAAACAACATCGATATCCACTTTCAAGTTTTGTACAAAGAAATATTAGACCTTGCTGAGAAACTGGGAATTGTTGAAGCTATTCCCAGAAAGACAAGCATAGTCCAATTGATCATTACAAAACATCTGTGGCTATTCCCCTTCTTGATCCCCTGTTTAGTCAATTGCAAGACCGATTTTCTGACGAGGATTGCCACGCCCATCAGTTGCTTTATCTAGTACCCTCAATCATAGTTAAAAACACCCTGGAGACATCTGAAGCAACAGAAGGCATGCTGTTCTCGGAGAATACCCTTCCATTTCCCAAATACCTTGGGAATGAGCTGCAAACAAATGTGGCAGTCAGCAGAGAAGGAACTTCCAAGCAATCTTCTATTAGCACTTGGCACGTATGACGAGGATGCTTTTCCAAACATCCATTGTCTTCTCCTCATTGTGTGCACCCTACCAATCAGTAGTGCGGAAGCTGTGCGGTCCTTTTTGCACATGACACGGATCAAAACCTGCACCAGATCAACGATGTCTGAAGAGCGCTTTTCAGATCTTGCTGTTATTGCTATGCATTACCCTGAGAGATTTGAAGTAGACAAGATATGCGAGGCCTTTGTAAAAGCTCATCCTGGAAGACTATTTCAGGCTACGTTGTTTGATTAATGAGAAATGTAGAGAAATGACAAATAACTATTGATGATACTGCTGTCCCTTTCAATCATGCATTATTATTTTTGGGTTCCTGCCTGAGAAATAAGATAAATTCCAGATTTCATATCATGCCTCCAGGAATGCTGCAAAAGGCATTTTGGAGGGAAAAACATTTTTTTTTGGGGGGGAGGGGCATGGCTCTGGACCCCTTACGAGCTTGTGCCAGAGGCACAGGGCCGTAACTCGCCATCCACACCATTGGCATTAAATGTTACTACAATAGTGTACAACCCCCCTTTCAGAAATTCCTGGATTCGCCCCTGCCTTCATTCAACATCTGCATCCTTATGCTCAAGCTGCTCCTGTGCAGCCGACTGAATTACCAATTGTGACAAACGAAGTGGTTGTCATTGAGTATGACCATTATCAAGTTCCATCCAAAGCAGAAAAGGCCAATCCCATAAAATCCAAACAAGTTATCTGGGTTATTATACTTCTTGTATACTTCTTATCAAAGAGAATCAATCCTGGGAATCCATTCTGAGACACAAGGCAACCTTCAAGTACAGCAAGCGTGACGTTTACTTGTGTCTCCGTAAAGGTGGTTCCAAGTTCTACAATTATCACACAAAAAAATAATTGTGGAGGTATACACAGTTGTTGAAAATGAAACTGAAAATACAAATTTGGTACTTCAGTGGTTTTTATTCCCTTCAGTTTCTGTTGAAAGGCCACAGTAGCTTTTATGTAGACATATAAGTTGTCTCATAAAATTATGGTGGATTGGTTTTGAATTACGCTGTGTAATAGTGATAAGCTTCCATTAAAATGTGAAAACAGGGCAGATAGAGAAGCTAGTGAATTTAAAGGATTTTTAAGTCATTTTTCATGTTTTGCAAGGTATAAAAGCAGCAAGAGGTAAGTTTCATTTGCAAGTAGAAACAGAAGCAGCTTCCAAGAGAAAGCCTCAAAAGAGATGTGGAGTGTGTTGCAAGCAAGGAGTCACTACCATTGTTCCAAATGTACAAGCAATCCATGACTTTGTTATTTTCCCTGCTTTGAACTTTACCACACCAATTTCAATTACTGGGTGAGAAATTACATGTTCTGCTTATATCCAATGTCAATATATAAGTCAGCAAGATTGCTAAAGCAATGTTATATGTATGAATATAATCATTATGTATTCAGTCTTTACACTCATGTTTAATTTTATTGCAGGAAGGTTTTGCTTTAAATGTTTTATTGAGCATTAAGACAATAACTCTTAGGCATTTACCAGTAGCAGCAGATTTCAGTACTGTCAATTATGACCCTCATAGACGCGTATTTTCTCATTGACATCAGCAGGCATGTGCTCATGAGCATTTTCCCTGGAGGGCCATATTAGAATGGTGTTGAACTTCTGAAACAACATTACAATTCAACTAACAGATGACTGAGAAATACAGGACAAATGACTCAAATACTCTTCTTTTAAAGCCCTGTCTTAGATGACACAGAATAAAAAAAAATGCCACCCTACCCTACCCTTACTGAGTACTTTTTGTCTGTTTTGCTGTCATAGAGACAAAGTAAAGAGAAAAACCAATAATACTTCACCTTTTGCGCAGATTTTGAAAGGCTGTGAGAAGCTCCACGAGGTCAGGGATTTTCCTGACTCAGGGCGCACACTAAATGTCAGATTCGCCTGTTTCGGAAAGCTATATCGCATTGTTTGATGAGGACTTGTGTTATGACAAGAGCTTCTATGGTTCCGATATTAGGGGTACTAATTTTTTTGATCATTCCAGTGTGGATTTCAATGGGTCAGAGAGCAAAGGTGAACAGGTAAGTGGTGAAATAAGTGATGACGACAGCAAAGAGGAAGCACAATGGACAGATCATATTACCGATTTGTCGTTCCTGACTTCGTTTAGGCAAGTGGGATTAATTTTCATCTTCCAAATTACTCTCAGCACTTAGATTTTTCTTAGCTCTTGTGGGGAATGATCTGTGAGCCAGTTACAGAAGGCAATTTATATGCCCGGCAAAAATTTTCCGAATCCAAAGCTGAACTGGCAAAATTCCAAACCCATCTGATCTCCTTTGGAGAACAAAAACCATTCATAGGGATAAACATCATTACGGGCAAAAATAAATTATCCAACCTAGAGTTGTATTGGGCATCTGATGAATTTTAAGGGAATCAGGAAATCAAAAAGGTAATGTTCAGGGATAGATTTCTTGACATTAATTCCTACCTTCATTTCAATGAATAGAGTTGGGAACCTGGCCACGAAACACCTTCATTTGATCGTCTTTTCTAAGGGGAGATCGGTTACACCTCGTGAATGGTGTGAGAGAGAAGCTGTTGTCAAGGTTGTGGATGTAGGTGAAGATAAGTTCATATAGAATGTTTAGGGGTCTGCAACTGAACCTAAACAGAGGTCGCAGAGAGCAAGAACCAGGCCAAAACGCTTTGATGACTATATCATGGGATAACTGTACTCATGAACTTTGGCGCATGCCTAACCTCGTTTTCAGGTATATTATATCTCAACATTGAACTATTTATACATGTTAGGAACACTGATTTAGCTTTAAGTCATTTGAACCCTTAACTTCAATCCCTACAAAGGGGGAGATATAGTGTATTAGAAGACTGGCGCTAGTTAAGTAGTGCGCATGTGCAAGAGTAGGTAGGTTGGTAACACAATGGCAGACATGTGAATACAGTTGTGTTTATGAGAATAAATCCAAACCATCCTATTATTGTTAGCCTTGAGGCGGTATTACAATGATGATAGCCGATCTGATGAGAGTATTTCCGCTGAAATGCCAGTTGCAGAGGGTATTGGTTTGTACACATGGAAAGCCTTCGAGAGTTTCTAGAGAGAGTTCATTCAGCTAGCCAAGATTGTCCACCAGGTAAAATAGTGTACTATAAACTTTTATTCATATCATCTTAGTTCATATCTCCAAAGTTGTGACTTTTTTAGGACTCACAAAACTTAAAAAATATTCTTATGATAGTTTATGTTTCTTTTAGCCTGTATTAGACTAGTGGAGAGTGGATGTGACAGATATGGTCTCAGTAGTAGCTTGTATGCTGTTTGTGGCAACTGTGGTATGAAAGAGTTCCTTGCCACTGGGTACCACAATACCAACGATACCCTTCCCAGGTCAAATCAGGGAAAAGATATCAACGGGAGAATTGTTTATGCTTCTTATGAAAAGGGAGTGGGAAAGGAAGGCATTGCTAAACTCTGAGGTTCTGAGTATGCCTTTTTTCATGTCAAAACTGACATGGTATAACCCTGAGGACATGTTATTTGAAGCACACCAAGATGTTGTCCTTGCAATGCCTGAGAATAACAGAAAAGAAGCTAGCAAGATTACTCTCGAGGAAGATGGTGTGGATAAAAATGACATCACTATAGCAGAAATACAACTTAGTTTGATGGCACTTGGTCCAAGAGAGGATTCACAGCTAATCATGGAATCAGCTTTCTGATCTCTGCTTCAACTGGAAAAGTACTCAACTACAAGTGTATTTCAAGGGTTTGTAACATGTGCTTGCAGAAGAAAGCCATTCTGTCTGAAGAAGAGTTTGATGGATGGCAAGAGCAGCATGCATGTGATGGTAATTATGGTGGTTCAAGCCCAAGTATGGAATTAGAGGCTGCCAAAAGGATATGGGGAAGAAGTCAAGGTTACAACCTGTGTTACAAGTACATGATTTGTGATGGAGACTTAAAATCTTACAGTGCAATTTGGAATTTCTATGGTGTTTGTGACTTGTGCAAAAAAAAATGAAGAACTACACAAATCCCAAAAGGAACATGAAAAATGGAAAAAACAGAGGAGTACAAAGAATGGGACAACACTCATCTCACAGGGACAGCTGATTGCAAGTGTGTTAAAAACTCAATTGCATTGGCCATGTGCAGAAAAGGTTGGACAAGGCACTATGAATTTCAAAGATCTGCCTCCAAACTTGAAGACGGAAAGCCTGCAAAGGGGAGGCAGGCAAGACTAACCAAGACAGCAATTGAAAAGCTGAAGAAATATTACAGTAAAGCCATACGAAACAATGTCACAAGAGACATAACAAGTGCAGAAGAAAGGGACATTGCAGTAAAAAAACATGCAAAAAGAAATTAAAGCTGGGCTTAACCATTGCACTAACATCCCAGATAAAGAGAGGCATAAATACTGCGCTGCAAACTCTTGGTGTAAGTTTAAAAAGGGTATGAGGTGTGATGACAAGCCCCACCACCTTGATCCGGTATTCATTAAGCATCTGGAACCTATTTATGATAGGCTCAGTCACCCTGCCCTTCTTAGCAGATGCCTACCAGGATACACACAAAATGCCAATGAATCAATCAATGCCCTTGTTTGGAACATCTGCCCTAAACAAAGATGGTATGGCAAGAAGCGAGTAGCAATTGCAACTACATCAGCAGCTCTACATTTCAGCTGTGGCGCAAAAGTAAAACATGATGTCATGGAGAAGGCTGGCATTGGTGTTGGAAACCACACTAAGACTGCTGGTCAAAGGAGAGATTCAGACAGATATGATATCTTTGACTGGCCAAAGAGGATTGACATTGCTATAGCCAATGTTGACTGTGTTTTCTATGGTCCCATTCATTTACTGGGTAACAGTCCTTTCACTATTATGGAACTTTAACCCTTTCACTCCCAAACCGGCTGCAACCAGCCACGAAAAAATGTGTCATTATTCCCAAGCCGGCCGTAACCGGCCGCTCAAACTACCTTTCTTTTGAATGCCTTTCTCATCCCCTGTAAGGCTAGAAAAGCTGCACAATAGGTTATCCATTGTTTTAGACATATTGACCCAATCATATTATAGCTACTGCGCATAAAAGACGCATTGCCTTAGAGAGCTACGGAGCGGCAAAAGTTTTACATTTCCCTAATCAACACTGATCAGCCATGGCCATACATGCGAGAATTAGCAAACAATATCAGGAAATCTTTGGAAATTCGGATGAAAAATTTGATGAAATGATTCAGACATCAACTTTGAAGGTTTTGAGGTCGATGGAGATGAAGAAAGCAATGACGAAGACGAAGAAATAAGCGATGCCGAGGCTGAAATAGAAACACCATGGACAGTCGAACTCTCCAACATTGAAGTGAGCGAGTTCTCCGGCGAACCTGGGATTCGTGTGGACTTTGAGGATGATGCTAGGGCAGACGAGTATTTCTTAAGAGTGTTTGGAGAAGAAACTGTCGATTGTATAGTCAAAGAAACAAACCGCTATGCCCAGCAGAGTCTTCAAAACTATGCTGGTCGCCTTGCCGCATGGAAGGATGTTTCGAAGCCGGAAATAAAAGCGTTCTTCGGCATTTGTGTGATTATGGGAATTCATCAACTTCCCAGAGTTTCGGACTACTGGAAGGATGATTCTCTCATGGGAAGTGAAGGGATTAAGCGGACTGTGCCGAGAAACCGCTTTCAAGGAATTTCTCAATTCTTACACTTCGCTGACTCAACACAAACTCCGGCACGTGGCGAAGAAGGTTACGATCGGTTATTTAAAGTCAGGCCGATTCTAAATGCCGTATTAGAGAACAGCCAGCAGTGTTATTTGCCTTACAAACACATTGCCGTAGATGAGGGAATGATTGCCTTCAAAGGAAGACTTTCGTTTCGCCAATACATGCCGGCAAAACCGACAAAGTACGGCATCAAAGTTTGGATGGCAGCTGACTCAAAGAATGGCTACGTCGTTAATTTCGATGTTTACCTTGGAAATGAGGAAGGCGTTCAAAGAATTCATGGACTTGGCTACGATGTAGTCATGAAAATGGTTGAGCCATACATAAATAAAAGTCATCATGTTTATTTTGGCAATTTTTTTTTCAAGTTCAGTGCTTTTGAAACACTTAGAGCTTCAACAAACTTATGCTTGTTCTACTGTTCAATGCAACCGGAAAGGCTTACCTGCTTTTGCCACAAACAAGCTAACTAGACCCGGCAAACTTGTTCAAGCTCAGAAGGGGAACATTGTATTCACCAAATGGCACGATAAGCGAGATGTTGCTTTTCTGGCCACTAATGTTTCTCCGAGAGAGGCTTCACGCTCTGTGCAGCGAAAAGTCGGAGGAAGAGAAATTGAAACTGTGAAGCCGCGTGTTTGAGATGTGTATACCGCCAACATGGGCAGTGTTGACCGAGCCAATCAGCTTCGTTCTTATTATTATGTTGGAAGGCAGTCTAGAAAGTGGTATAAGTATTTGTTTTGGTTTTCATTTAATTTGGCTGCATGTAACGCTTCTATTTTGGAGTGTGAAAGCGGCGTGAAACGTCCACAAGACTTTCTGTCTTGAATTAGGCAAGCGGCTCATTGGAAATTTCAACTCGCGAAAACGTCCCGCAAATTCTGCCTCTCCAATTGTTTCTTGGGCTCCAATAACCCACACTTGCACCAAAATCGACGGACATAAGAAGCAATGCGTTAACTGCAAAGCCACAGGCAAGAAAACCCCCAAGAACTACCCAGTGAAGACCAAATTTAAGTGTGTTCAGTGCGGAGTTGCACTCTGTCAAGATCAGTGCTTCAGAGACTACCACGCTGAGATGGAACCACACGAGTGACATGACTTTATAATATTTTTAACGACCTGAACGATCAGGAAACGCACCTTAAAGTTCAATTTTACTTGTATATATTATTCAATATTCGAGTATTTTACAATACGTGTAAGATGCCATGATGCGGCACGCAAAGCGCAATGGAGTCAAATTTGAATTCTTCGAAAATCTAAACTTCACGGCATATTTTGTTACTCAAACTTTATTTCTTACTTTATGATAACCTTGTCATAAAATAAAACCATGTTTTAGCTTCAATTTTGTGCAATTTATAGATTATATAGAAGCTCCAAAATCTACTGAGCATATCTGTTTTGATTTTCACTCACTTATTGGAGTGAGCCTCCTAATTGCCTCTGGGAATAACAGGAAATCAAGCATGAAGGCCCCTGGGAGTGAAAGGGTTAAGAAAGTGTTTTTAAATTACATTCCAGAGCAGTGATTTCATTAAAATTAGGTCTGCAATCTTTAATATGTCATTGCAGAAGAAACAGTAGTACATATATATGCATTTTAACATGTACTATTTTTGATAAAAGCTGTTAGTTTAATCACTATTGTAACTATTACCACCTTTTCATGAATGTATCAATGCAGCGGTTGATTGTACAAAACAACATTTGGTTGCCCCCATACCAAAATGCATCCTTCTTTGAGAAAAATGTAGTTTTTTATAAAGTCAAGATATATAACTTCTGAAAACTACCAAAAAATGCTGGTGTCCAGCGCACTTTCTTACACAAAACAGCTGGTGGTGAAAGGGTTAACCCTTTCATGTGCAAGCGCGCAAAGACACGCACTCCTAAATATGGTTATGTTTGGAGACAATATGTGGTCAAACATGACATATTTAGTAACAGACCTCTTTTGAAAGTGAATTCACATGTTTGTTGATGTTTTCTGCCATTTTGGTGATTGTAGAGTGAATTTCACGGTGTTTCATTGAGGTTTCTTGACACATGCAAAAAGTTAGAATATTTTGGTGATTAAAAATGGCCGCTCTACGATTTACAGCCAAGGAAGTTCCTGATATTGTCCTAAATACCCCTTCCGATGGCGACGAACGTGAACAGTGACCTTGCGGGGTCTGAAGGAGATGAAGGTGATGTCACAATCAACAACAAGAATGATTTGGATGAGGAGACTGATGAAAGCGAGGAACAAACCGAAAATGACATACAAGAGGACCATTATTCACACATGGACCTGGTTTATGGGGTCCAAAAGATGAACAAACTGTTTGCCAATATTCTGAATTTACCAGATGTCATGGACCAACACAGCTTCTTGGTATCAACGCAGAACCCTTGGACTTCTTTGATCTTCTCTTCCCTGATCAACTTTGATCGTTCAGGAGACAAACAAGTACCGATTTCAACGAGGAGTTTCTAAGTGGAATAATGGCACAAACACTGAGGAAATGCAAGCATTCATTGGCAATTTGTTTGATATGGAACTCCACAAAGTGCCAGAAATAAAACATTACTTTTCTGCTGATTGGGTTTTGGGTGTTCCAGCCCTTGCTCATTCACTTCAAAAAGGTGGCATCAGCTATGGAATTACTTACATCTTGCAGACAATGATGATCTCACCAGGACAAAGAAAGGTGAGTAAGGCTATGACAAAATTTGGAAAATAAGACCAATGTTTGCTGAGTTTGTACCATCCTTTCAGGATCACTTTCACATTGGGCAGAATATTTCAGTGGATGAAATTATGATCAAAGCAAAAGGGAAAAATCCCATAAAACAATACTATTACTTGCCAATGAAACCCAACAAACACAGCAGCAAGATATGGGCATTAGCTTGTTCTGACTGTGCATATGTCTATGACATGCAAGTGCATCTTGGAAAGCAGGGCAATACTGAGCATGGCTTAGCTCAGTTGTCACAGACCGTTGTTCACCGTTGTAATTTTTTCACTAGTATTACTTTGATAAGACATTTGGAGAATGCTGGTATTTACAGTGTTGGAACAATTTGAAACAACAGGTTTCTCTACCCAGCCTGTCAACTTAAATATGCTGAAGTCAATGAAGAGGGATGAATATCATACTGCTAATTCTGGTTCAATGGTGGCTACTGTTTTGCATGACACAAAAGGGGTATCTTTCATATCTGAAATCCACAGTTCACATGGTACCAGCACTGTTCAAAGAAAGAAAAGAGATGGCACCTTAGTTCAGATCAATAGTCCACCATGTGTTCAAGATTACAACATCAACATGGGTGCAGTGGAAAAATCTGACCAGCTGCGTCAAAGCTATGCCACTGACAGGAAGTAACAAAAATGGTGGAGACGTATTTTCACTTTGGGCTTGACTTGATGATAGTCACTGCTTACATTATTTATTGTCAAACATTTGAACTGTTGCAAAACCTACCTAATGTCAACCAGAAACCTCTAAGTCGGGTGCAATTTCGCTCACATGTTGTCAAAGGGTTGATGGGTACTTTTTCATGTAGGAAGCAACCAGGTCCACCAAACCCACGGTATGCGTTACCAGTTGTAAGAGTATCTGGTCATGAGTCAGTAAATATAGTGAGTTTGGGTATAAAGAAAAGGAGGAGATGCGAGAAACGTTGCATTGGGGTTGCTGGTGCCAAAAGAAAAGAAACTTGCTTTGGTTGCAGGGAATGCAACAAGCACCTCTGTAATTCACAATGTCATGATGAGTATCATCAGTATTTGTATGAAGATAACCTTAGAAACCTCAGAAACTGAAGATTCAATGTTTTCACCATTATGTGTAATAATAATGAGACTATTAACAAACTTTCTAACAGGGAGCTGAAGTATTTTATAATCCTATCAGTAATCTGCTTTTAATGATTGTGTAATCATGTGAGAATGACGCTGAAATTCTGAAGAGAAGTTCTGCTTTTGCATGGTATTCCAGTGAACCTTTAAATGTTATTATTTGAGAACCAGTATATCCACATATATGTTATTACTGTATTTACCAACTGTTCATGTTTAAATATAATTCAAAACTTTAAGTAAGCTTGATTCTTGTAGATGCATAATTTATGACATTAATCACTAATTCATGCACAATTATGACATAATTATTATAACATATGTCAATCAACATAAAGAGCAATGACATATAAACTTTGTATGAACATATGAATTCTCTCAGCATAATAGTTTGCGAGATATGATGGAAAACGTGGAACATTGTCCAAATATGTAAATTTCATCAATAGTTCTGCACATGAAAGGGTCAACACAATCAGGCTCCAAGTACTGGTTAAAAAAGTTAAATAACTCCTCTTTCATCAATATGTGTTCATTGACTGCCGCAAGGTTAGCTCAGTTGGTGAGGCACCAGCCTGTCAAGCGGGGGGAGAATGCGCTACTTTTGTCATGACATCTGCAAATGGTTAGACATTCTAATCTGAGAATAAGATAAAGAATGAAAAACTGTAGGCCCCATCTCAAAGCACTGTTCTTGCATGTGGGACGCTAAACATCCCAAACACTGTTCGCAATCTCACTATCTCAAATGCATAAGGTAAATAAACTTGGAAAGAGCAAATGCAGATTGACTAAATCATACTGAACATGCTCTAAGTGTTATCTTTTCTTTTGGAATAGGTTTAATTAGCAGAACCAAAACCATAACATGTGAAAATCAATTGAATACAAAAATTACACAACTATAACCTGTTGATTAACTGCAGTTTTAATAACAGTCTACGATAGCAATAATGATATATTACTAGTTCCTTGCGAAGCAAGGCTGAAGGCCAAGCGTAACAAGGTTACTAATCATGTCGCTTTCGGTCAGACCACATGGCTCGCAAGCCCAAGTAAATTGAGCCAAGAGATTTTATATATATATATTTCAAAGGTGTCCGTTTGCAGGCCTGGTTACCTGGCAACATTACTGCACATAAATTTCCACCATTATAGAATTCCATGAATGATGTTTTGAAAATAATGTGAATTTTGTTGACACTGATTTTACTCGTCCTGGAAGTACATCCCAGCAAGAAGATCTCCAAGATATACAAGAAAGAGCGGTGAGAGATCGTCATCACATAAGTTTGAATGCCGCAAAAATCAGCACATGGGAAGCAGCAACTCAAAGCAGAGATTGAGAAATGGCGGTAGGGATGATAATATAATTAGAGACATCGCAGCAAAGACGACAACTGCTCGCTCAAAAAAGGTAAAGGAAACAACAAGAAAAATAACCAGGAATACAATCAAGTTAGACTGGAAATTTTAACAGTTATAGATAGAAACAAAGACTCGTTTTAGCTATACAGGATTCAGAATTTAAGGAAAATTATGGCAACAGCATACAGACAGAATCAGAAGACCAAAAGCAAAACAGATTACCATATCGTTGTGAAAAAGTGCCAGGAAAGGGGAAACAGAAACCAACTACAAAGAAATGAAAGATTCCAGTCATGTAGCATTAATACTGCAATGAGAATGCAAGTAGGTATTTTTTGTAGTAAAATGATAGCCTTTAATTTTTAAGAAATTCCCAATACAGAGATTGCAGTTGTGATAGCAATTATTTATAATTATGTGACCTGATATCATTACAACAGTGAAAACATATTGTAGAATTGTCTGTTGCAGCAGTTATGTTCAGCATTTTCAACAGAAAAGATACCAAACACTAAATGACTGGTTCTGCAAGATTATCAGTGATCAATGCAATTATTTGAAAATAAAGCAGATGTCATTACTGACTTCAGAGTAGTATTTCTCTTTGCTATAATCTTTGCTACATATATGTATTAAGTAATTGAACTGTTTCGTTGGGAAAGACAACTTCCATAGCATTTTCAAAATGCAGGGCCAAAAATTAGCGGTTACACAGTAACCAGTGGCGAGTTCAAACAGACCAGGGCTACCAAAAGTTAAGGTTTGATCGCCTGATGTGCAACTATGCTACAGAATTTCAAAAAGTTGCAATGTAAATTATACAAAGCACAACTGGACTACCTTTCTCTTTGTTTCTTTGCCTGGACTCTAAGATCATCCATTTTAGTGAATTTTTGGTTCTGAAGTGGAAATTCTGAGCTGTTTTAACAGTGGTTTCACGAGCGATCCACATTCACAACATATAGATGCCATTTTGATTTTGTGACTCAAAAAAAAAAGTAGAGGACAAATACAAATATTTAATAACAACTACAATATACAGTTTACCTTTTACATTGGATTCTATAAAGGAGAAACTAAAGTTTTTAATGCCACAGTTTTTACAATCTTTCTTATATATTCATTGCAAGGGTGCTGTATGTAATAACAAGTCTTCAAAGTTTACTAAAAGCCCTATGCTTTCAATGATTTTCCACACTAACTGTATGGACAACTGACTGCACTAACATGATTGCCACAGGTCAGGAAATGGTAAGGGGAAAAATTATTCAAGGTCAGGAAAACGTAAGGGAATTTCATTTTGTGAGAGGGAAAGTGTAAGTCTCTGAGAAGAGTAGGGGAAAAATGAAATTTGTTTATTGCCAATTCAGTGATGGTTTGATGTAATAAAAAATGTGACATGAAATGTGTTGGATTGGTAGAATTAAATGACAAGCTGATTTTGGGTTTCCAAGAAAATAAATCCTTTTATCATGACTTCATTACCTTAAGAAAAACGATCAATCCATATGCACTGTCTGTGACTTCTGAAAGCATATTAAATAAATGGGTAGGGAGGTTGGCTGTGACGGGAGGTTGGAGGCCATTACCAGGACTAATTTGTGAGTTTTCTTATTTATTTGGTATGGGAAATTTTACATTTGTCAGAGAAAAGTCAGGGAATTTAAAGATCCTATGGCTGTGGCAACCATGACTAGATTCTAAGCCTACAAGAAGAAATGGTATTGTTCAGAGTTGAGTAATTTTTACCACAACTGATACAAACCTTATTCAGAAGAAAACTGCATTGCTTGTAGTAGTAGAGGAACAATACATTTTCCCAGATTGGGACATACCCCCACCCCATAACAGTATATTATGTTAAAAAATAACAATAATAATAATATCAATACCAGCAATACTTCTAATCGTGTCGCTTTCGGTCAGACCATGTGGCTCGCAAGCGCAAGTAAATCAAGCCGAGGGTTTTTATATATGTATATATATATTTATATAAATATATGTATATATATATATATCCCCTGATGAGTGGGCAACCACGAAACAGGCTTGTAGGGATAAACCTGTAGTTTGTTTGTGTGTTTTTTTCTCCCGCAACAACTACTTCGCTCTACATTCACGTATTGAACACTGTTTTACGATTAATCAACTTTTACAATTTATATATAAATATATGTATGTATATATATATGTATGTATGTATGTATGTATGTATATATTTTAAAGGTGTCTGTTCGCAGGCCTGGTTATCTGGTAACATTATTGCATGTGAATTTCCGCCATTACGAATTCCGTGAATATTTTGAAAATAATGTAATTTTGTGGAAACCGATTTCACCAATCCTGGAAGTACGTTCCAGTAAGAACATCTCCAAGATATACAAGAAAGAGTGGCGAGAAATCATCATCGTGTAAGTTTGAATGCTGCAAAAATCAGCACACGGGAAGCAGCGACTCAAAGCAGAGATTGGGAAACTGCGGTAGGGAAGATAACAAGAGACATTGCAGCAAAGACAACAACTGCTCGCTCAAAAAAGGCAAAGGAAACAGCAAGGAAAAGGACCAGGAGTGCAATCAAGTTAGATTGGAAATTGAATTTGTTTTCGATAGAAACAAAGACTCGTTTTAGCTATACAGGACATGAGCAAGCGATTACATAACGAAATTGGTGAACAAAATTTAGTAAAACCACTTAGAAGGGAAACCCAGTAGGAACGACTTCAACCATTGGAGAGGTCTCTGGAAAATAGTTCTATTAGTCTACAAAGGGAATCGAAAGATGAGCAACAGATTGCAGGAGAATGTAAGTAGGTATTTTTCGTAACACAGAGGGTTGCAATTGTGATCATTTATGACCATGTGATCTGATATCGTTGCAACAGTGAAAATATTGTAAATTTTCCTGATCTAGAAGTTATGTTTGGTATTTTAAACAGAATAGATACCCAGTGTCACTAAGCAATTGTTCGGCAATATTATCAGTGACCAATGCGATCATTTGAAAATAAAGCAAATGTTATTTATACTGACTTCTAAGTAGTATTTCTCTTTGCTTTATATCTTTGCTACATATACGTATTCTGTGATTGAAAGGTTTCAGTAATATTACGTTAGTACAGAGAAGTTTCATTGCCTTTTCACAATGGGTCTTTTACGTTAGAGTTCAATGACCCCCTGGGAATTGCTATCTAGGAACCCTGCCCTTTTCCAACAAATGAAAAGGTAATTTAAACCCTACTTTGCAAATTTAGACATAACATTAACCATTCATTACTACTAGAAATTGGATAAATCAAACAAGTTGATTAAGTAAGTTATACCACCGTAAGGTGAATGGGAGGTGCACCTCCTTATGGAAGAATGGCTACACTAGATTCTAAGCCTTAGAGAGGAAATGGTATTGTTTAGAGCTGTTTTAATTATTAGCACCTCTGATGCAAACCCTATTAAAAAGAAAACTGTATTGCTTGTAATAGTAGAGGAACAATACCTTTACCCAGATTAGGACATACATCCCACCCCATAACAATATATTATGCTAAACATAAAAATATAACAATAATAATATCAATACCAGTAATAATAATAATAATAATAATAATAATAATAATAATAATAATAATAATAATCATGATAATAATTACAAGTAATGATAAAGTAAAAAATACATAAACTGGGGTTTTTTCCCTCATGAGAAAAACCATTACGAGTTCTTTAAAACTAGCTTCCCGAGGTTTTGCGGGAGTCGTATTTCTGTTTTAACATTCTTTTGCAAGCAAAGTGTATGTCTCCTTACAATTTGTTGATATCCAGCTTTGAAGTCCATTTGATTGCATAGTCTGAGCGCTGAGAAAAGTTGAATCTCCTGAGAAAACAGCTGAATTGAGACATCACTTAACTCGCTCCAGAAGCTAAACACACTACCAAACAAGCATTCTGATATTCTTATTAGTAGTCTTAGACACATTTGTCAGTAGAAATTCGAATAAATCAACAAAACTTCACTTACCTTGAGAAATATTATACCGCAAGAAAGCCAAAACATCGAACGCCCGGCTGCAATCTTTTCACATCCCTCTAGAGTGGCTATAAGGAGAAATTTCAATGCACGCGTAAAATACAACCTAAACGACCCGTTTCGAAACTAACGCTCGACTTCTTTTAGTGTGGGTCCACCGCGAACGGCGTGTGCATGCGCTTGAAGTTTGGGCGTCGCAGAAGCAAAGCTACTTGCCATAGTCACCTATGAAGAGAACGGGCGCTTTCCATTCAGCAAAAATTCCGACCGGTCAAAGTGGACCACCTTCAAAGCTGGTCCAGAATTTTCCGGTCAGACCAAACTGAAATGGTCCGTTCCATTTGATGTACAACCGAAATTACCGGGATTTTGGGCTGAATGGAATGGAAAGCGCCCAAGATCCACATGTGGTCGAACCGAGCGAGATCAGCACTTTCACACCATAGTCGTCTACCAACACTGCTCTTCGGTCCAATGATTTCAACCTCGTTTTCGGTCTAAGTCTCGTACAGGTTGTGCCTGGCACATTAGGTACCTTAACCATCGACGAAGGGGACCGTGAGCTTGTGGCAAGCTGAACGCGACGCTAACTTCTCTTGAAGATAGTTAAATATGCCTTCCCTAAAGGAAGGGAGAAACCAATTATTGCTCAGGCATTTTAATTATGACATAACCGATGAAGAGTTTTTACTATGGGGCGCCGTACTAGTCAATATTGTTTACTTATTTCTGTGGTCTCTTAGACTTTTTATGTGATCAAGTTAACTTTTTATGTGGTCTCTGAAATTTTATGCGGTCAACCTGACTTTTTGTATGGTCAACTATTGACTTTTTATTTGGTCAACTGTTGACTTTTTATATGGTCAACTATTGACTTTTTATTTGGTCAACTATTGACTTTTTATATGGTCAACTATAGAATTTTTATTTGGTCAACTACTGACTTTTTATTTGGTCAACTATTGACTTTTTATTTGGTCAACTATTGACTTTTTATATGGTCAACTATTGACTTTTTATTTGGTCAACTACTGACTTTTTATTTGGTCAAAGTCAGCGGTTATCGAACAAGATGGACGTGTGGTTTTTGATGCTCCTCTAATTCTCAACTTTTGGTAATTATGTAGAGAAGCTCAAGACATTCTAGTCTCTTTTCTTTCACCCAAACGATTTACATATCTTCTTCAACATGGGAAAGACCAGAGCTACCTCTCACGACCAACAAGCGGCTTCTCAAGACCTGATTTCCGAGTCAGCGATGAACCAGATTTGGTCCCAATTTGAGACTAAACTGAATGATTGGATTTCCAATACTCTTCCTCAGCTTACAAAGGATCTCATTATGTCTTATGCTCGCTCCGCTGTTGATGAATACGTGTCTTCTACTCAGTTTAAAAAGTCGCTACCTGAAACCCTACAGTTCGAGGTTGGGAATTTACAGGAAGCTACAAAATCTTCGCAAGAAACAATCGCCGGACTGGAGGAAGCGAATGTCATGCTACGCGAACAACTAGATGATTTAGAACAGTATACTCGTCGTACTAACATCCGGATATTTGGAATCCCTGCGCCAACAGGCACTGATCGTGAAGATACCGACTCGAAAGCAATAGACTTCTTTGGTAATCATCTTGGTATTACTGTGTCTTCAGACCATATAAGCCGTTCCCACCGTATTGGCAAGAGAGGTCGTACACCCAGGCCCATTATCGTTCGACTTGTGCATCATAACATGAAAGTTCAACTTCTACGTAAGCGTCGGGAATTAAAGGCTCAAGAAACTAATTTCGACATTAGGGAGGACTTGACACAATGCCGTCGTGACATTCTACATTATCTCCGTAATGACATCACAGAAGGCATCATTGACAAAGTCTGGACCATCGATGGAATTATTTTTATGAGGCCGACGTCCCGTTCGTCAGTGATTGAGAAATGTACTACTCTTTCTAAATGCCGCGAGATTGTGAACAAATACAGCTAGTCAGCCGCTGAAGCTAACTCTGCTTGTCACGCAGGTACTCTTTGCAGAAGCTAACTTTGTTTTGTCACGCAATGTACTCTAGCTGCAATTGATATTTTGAGGTATCAAGATTATGACTGTTTCGCTCTCTGCATAATTGCTGCCTTGTTGCTTACTTTTATTTATTACTTGATATTATTTACTTGTTTGTGCATTTCTTGCTTACCTAATTACACTTGTAAATACTGACATAGCATTAATTATAGTAGTAGTAGTAGTAGTCCTATGCCTATTAAGTACCCATGTACGGTGTGTAAATTTAGCGTCCGTAATAGTCACAAAGCCATTTTATGTGACATATGTCAGAACTGGACACATTTAAAGTGCACTCCCTTCACATGTGAGGAATACATTGCTTTATCTAATACTAACGAAGATTGGTTTGTTCAGTTGGTCTTGCCACGCTATTTCCATTTAACCATTTTGAAGATGATACTGATTTCTACTTTGCACTGTTTGACTTTAATTTTGAAGGAAATTTTGATCCTGAACTTCTTAAGCAAAAAGTGTTTAATCCCTTTTTTGACGACCCTGAGACATCTCATCTGCTAATGAACTCTAACCTTGATCCTAACCCCAATTTTTTTACTGCAAATTCAGAATTACTTTCGAACTGCATATATCTAACCTCTTCAGATTTTAACAAAATTCCTTTTCCTTCTGATGTATTTTCTGCTTTCCATATTAATATCCGGAGCCTCCCTAAACATTTTGATGACCTATCGGAATATCTTCTTTCACTTAATATGTTGTTTTCTGTCGTTGCTGTTTCTGAAACCTGGCTACATAAGTCTAATTCTGATCTTTTTAATATTCCTGGCTACCATTTTATCTCCAATTCGAGAGAACATAAATTAGGTAGTGGAGTTGGTCTTTATATTCAGTCTGATATGAATTTTAAGCCTAGGATTGATCTTCAATCTTCTGACAATTCATTATACGAATCAGTCTTTGTGGAAATCATGCGACCTCATGGTAAAAATATTATTGTTGGCTGCCTTTATAGACCTCCCGATGCCTCTCTTAATAACTTTAACAGTTCTGTTGAAGATATCTTGTCAGCCATCAGTTTTGAGAATAAGCTATCTTATATTATGGGTGATTTTAATATCAACATCCTCAACTCTCATTCTCATCAACCTACAAATGAGTTCATTAATCTCATGACATCTAATAGCCTCTATCCTTTGATCTCCAAACCAACTCGCATAACTTCCTCAACTGCAACTCTGATTGACAACATATTTACAAACAATCTTGAATTTAACACGAATAGTGGCATTCTTTATACTGACTTATCTGACCACCTCCCTGTTTTTCAAGTTACCCATTTGAAAATGATAATTGAGCCACCACGCCAAAAGAGATTTGTACGTCTTATTAACTCAACAACTATGTCAGTATTTAGGTCTAAACTGGAAGGTGTCGACTGGTCTTCAGTCTATAATTCCATTAATTCTGTAAATGAATCTTATGACACATTCTCTAGTCTTTTGACCTCGGCATACAGTATGTCATTTCCTCTTCAACCCGCTTGTTCTAAGCCTCACTGCTCTTTAAAACCCTGGTTCTCAAATGGTCTCTTTACTTCTTGTAAAAGAAAGAATTCTCTTTACAAACAGTTCCAGTTAAACCCAACTGCACTCAACAAGTTGAGATACAACAAATACCGTAATAAATACAATTTTCTCATCAAACTTGCCAGGAAAAAATTCTTCCATGACAAACTGCTCTCTGTCAGTTCAGATTTAAGAAAGACATGGTCAATTATAAAACAGATTATCTCTAAAAGGGAACCTGAGCAACGTTTCAATAACATGAAAGATAGTTCTGGTTCATACTCAAATCCTACTCAGATAGCTACAAAGTTTAATAATTTCTTTGCTAATGTTGGTCCTTCTTTGGCAAATAAAATCTCTCCCACTCAAATTACGTACAGAGAGTTTCTGATTGGTCATTACGCAAAGTGTTTCTATCTCAACCCAACTTCTCCCACTGAGGTTGCTAATATAGTTCATTCTCTAAAAAATAGTAAATGTGAGGGTTGTGATGGCCTCTGTATTTCCCCTATAAAAGATACTATTGATTTAATAGCTGCCCCTTTGACCCATATCTGTAATCTGTCATTTTCTCAAGGTGTTTTTCCAGATAAGCTCAAAACAGCCAAGATCCTTCCCATCTTCAAATGTGATGACTCTTCCTTGTTCTCTAATTACAGGCCTATTTCTATTCTCCCCTGTCTTTCCAAAGTCTTTGAAAAACTCTTTTACTTCAGATTGTCTGTATTTCTTGAAAAATTTGACATTCTTAGTCACCATCAATATGGCTTCAGACCACATCATTCTACAACTATGTCTATCCTCGAATTTGTAAACAATATATATGAAGGCTTTGAAACTAATGAATACACTATTGGGATTTTCTTAGACCTCAAGAAGGCATTTGATACTGTAAATCATCAGATACTTATTAACAAATTAAACTTTTATGGTATCCGTGGTATTCCTCTAGCTTGGCTCACCAGCTATTTAGACAACCGACAACAGTATGTTATGGTCAATGGTCATGTTTCTTCTTATAATACTGTTGTGTGTGGGGTCCCTCAAGGTTCTGTTCTTGGCCCCTTATTATTCCTCCTATACATCAATGATCTTTTTCTCTCTTCAAATTATCTTTCATTTATTCTTTTTGCTGATGACACCAATATTTTTCTTCGTCATAAAGACTTGGCTACTTTAACTAGAATGATTAATCAAGAGCTTTCTCATGTCTCCTCCTGGTTTAACGCAAACAAGCTTACTGTTCATCCTGATAAATCCAAATTCATTATCTTTCATCCACGACGTAAACAGATCAATCCTTCAGAATTAAACATCTTAATAAATAACACCCCTATAGCACGGGTACAGGAACATAAATTTCTTGGAATAATTATTCACGAAAACCTTTCATGGAAACCGCACATCACTTCCATCTGTGATAAAGTCGCTAAGGTTATAGGAATTTTGTCTAAATCGAGACGATATTTACCTTCGGTCACTCTAAAAACTTTATATAATTCCCTCTTTCTACCTTATATCAACTATTGTAACCTCATCTGGGCATCTACATATGCCTCCTACCTTGAACCCCTCTATCTACTCCAAAAGAAAGCCATTCGAATTATCACCTTTTCTCCTCCAAAAACTCGTTCTAAGCCTCTTTTTTCAAAGCTTAATATTCTTCCTCTCCATTCACTTTATAAATTCCATGTTTCTTGTTTTGTATTCTCACACTTTAATCGCCTTTTACCTGCCTCTCTTTCCTCCCTCCTCCACTTTAATCGTGATTTTCATGATTATCTAACTCGTTCTCGTTTCAACTTGCATAAAAGGTCTCTCGGGTATCAATTTGCGATTAGTTGCCAATCCCCGACAATTTGGAACGATATCCCCTTGACTGTCCGTGACAGCCTTACCACTACTAACTTCAAAAAGAAACTAAAACTTCACTTTTTAAGCCTAAATTGAACTAGCACAGGATTCTCTTAGCTTATTGTTAGATTATTTGTCACTAGTTTTGGACCGCTATAGGACTATTACGACTGCATGTATGTAAACTTATTTAATTTCAGTTTTGTACCTTGTTTTAGTTTTGTAGTTTAACCTACAGTCACTTCATTTCTGTATAAAATAATTTCTGTCATTCTGACCACAGGCCGTATAAGCCCCCGGCTTTGGCTTTACTGAGTTTGTACCATATGAGCGATAGAATAACTAGTCATAGTTGTCACTAAATCTGCCCCCGACCTTGTAAAAACTGAATGAAGACTGCATGTGGTTGTTCATGTATTTGTTATGAACCTTTGAAATGTAGTTTTCGTTTGAGAGTTTGTGAGTGCGAATTCCTTGTTGTGTTTGTGTTTTGTCAATTATCACACTTTGTTTCTTGGGTTAATGGAAATCCTCATACATATCGTGTTTAGGACGGGCAATGGTATTTTAACATGTCATACTGAGTTCAATCAACAAGACAAATGTAATAGAACGCATGTTAAACAACACAACGATCTTTAATTATTTAGTTCTAACGAACAATAGAAAGGTAGTATAACAATGAAAAATGTCGTTATAACGATGAAAAGTTATGAAAGCATTTGTTAATATTGCGTATAACAGTATTCAAAATGTAATATTCTGTAAAAAGAACATGAACTTGTTAAATATAAGGCAATGCAAAATGTCTTTGGAATAAAACAGAACAATAACTGAAGGACGCGGCTAAAACACCTGGTGAAAAAAGAATTGAAAACTATAGTCACAAGTCAAATTCAGTATGTTTGGAAGACGTTCAAAATTTATGAAAAAGGCACAGGGTGTTTTTGCATGGAGGTTTCCAGATTGTTTCGATGCAGTGAAAGTCAACTGTTTGAAGAACAATCCTTTTTGTCTTTCGATGTTGAAAAGGTTTTGTTTTCAAAGGCCAGGCTTCATGACAGACACGGCACTGATAAATTGTAAATTTTAATGCATTATGAAATCTTATATTTTCCTTGGACGATTTTTGCTGATGAAGTTCCTCATTATATGCTGTTGGATTTTTAAAATCAATTTCGTTCATCAAAGGTTTGTCATCCTTATCATGAACATTATCAGCAAAGGGTGATACTGTAAGGTTAAATTGTTATCTTCATTTGTTTGAAACTCAGAAAAGTAAACTGATGAATTCTTAGAAGGTTGCACAGATTCATCAGAATTCTTACTTCTCTTTGTTATGTTTGCAATTGCCTCTTTCTGTGGAGTCTTTCTTTTTCTGTTTCTTGTAAAATTAACGTTTTTCCTTGTGTTTTCTTTTTTTTCTGATTGTGCACAACTTTAGCACCTGAGAATGATAGAGTATTACTGATTTTAGCATCATTAGTATTCTCTAGGTCTACC
>OX453272.1:18805261-18930261 GCA_949710005.1 Ricordea florida
AAAATGCTATCACTTGTGATTTTTGTGCGAACTCTCGGACCAAGACCATCAAAGTAGATTTTCATCCAGATATTGAATGTCTGTTTTTGACGCTAAACAACGGATTTGTGACGAGCTTCTACCGACTAAGATGATCATTCTTTCTCAATCTTGATATGTTTTGTACAGTTATGTGAAACATAAAACATTTGTAGAGATTCTATTGTTTAGATACTCGATCGTGCATTTGTAGAGATTCTATTGTTTATAAACTCGATCATGATTAGATGATTTGCATGAAAATTTGTTTTGGTTGCTGGAGTAGTCGCACTGTAAGATGGAATCTTCACTTTTGCGATTCTGTTCGCAATGATTTTTGAGCCACATCTTGGGCGTTGTCATGTTGTACGTTTTTTTTAAAGGTACAAAGATAATATGTAGACATTTCATCCACTTGATTCCTTGCTACCAAATAGTATAGATCAAAATCTCAGTTGTAACACATAGAAGACAAGAAGCTACAACAGAGCACTAGGTCACATTCATGTAAGACAGCGTACAGTGGTCAACACTTACATCTTCTTCGGATCCTCCTATCTTTCGGCGGAGAAGATTATTTCAACTCACGTTAGATTTTAGTGCTACAGGGCCGAGTAAAGCCTTTTGGATTTGTCTACCACAAGGTTTGTGTATCTCTCTTCTTAACTTTAATCCCGTGCTGGAATTTAGGTTTCATCGCCGCCTGCATTGATCCATAATGGCTCCTCTGTGTCACGTGTGCCTGGTGTTAAACCTGCTGTTCTTTGCTGAAATTTGGGGCCATTTATCAAGACATACTGGTTCAAATAATTTTCTTCATAGACAATACAGCAGCCGAAGAACAAATGGTACGAAACAAACACTCTTAAAAACTCTGAAGTACATTGGCGTTAAATATAATCTCCTCGAGGGAAATCCCGAGGGAAATCCCGAGGGAACCATGTCCGCGGGTGGCATTGATCCTGGCTTAGATGTGACACGGAGAATACTAAAGTTAACTTACAAAGATGGGTATAAAGTTCCTGACCAGGTTTTTTACGAGCCGAGAGGGAGCTGCGAGAAAGAAAATACTACAAATATTTACGCTGGAACAAGGCGGTACCAAGCAACATTATATGAGGATGTTAAGATCAAAGGTAAGTAGTGATTAAACCTTGAACGATACATTGTTGAAGTTTGAATTCTCGATGAATATTTGCATCATATACAGTCAGCTGTCTACTTGAGAGCACCTCTTGAGAGAGGCCACTTCAAGATAAACTAAGTTGGTCACCGGCTATATTATATCCGAGCAATAAAGAAGTGAATTTCATTGAATATGGTAACATCGTTTGTAACTGTTGCCAATAAACACTGTTAAGTACGTCATGAGTATTCAGTAAATTGATCGCCTGCCAGCAAGCTCTGTAGCGTGTTTTGCGCCTGGTAAGGATTGCTCCTTGCTAGGAAAACATGCACATTATTTCCGGGTTAAATTTTACTTGTTTTCCAAACACAAGATTTTGGCTTTTGTATAAAACATCGTCATAATTGTGGTGGTTATTTTCTGGAAGTCCCGCTACATCGGCAGCTCAAAAAACCCTCTCAGGAGAGATTAAACAGCATCTCCGTCATACAATGCTTCGAAGTTGCCGAGGAAACAGATGACGAAGACTAAGAAGATTATCTACTAATGTTCTCCAATCTATCTCAAGTATACGACTGACGGGCAGTGAAACTTCTACTAAGGTAAAGAGTTAAATGTTTAAGTCCATAAGTCCAGGGGCCGGTTGTTCGAAGGCCGATTAGCGCTAATTCAGGGTTAGGCTTTAACCCGGATTTCTTTTCCTCTTGTTAAAAAGCCGATATTCCCCAATAACTTTCTCTATTTTTTTAGAGCATGCAATCATCAAATTGTATTCAAAAAGAATTACACTGAATGTGCTTTTTAAGCTCTCATATGTGCATTTAAATTTTGCACTAACCCTGAGTTAGCTTAACCCTGCTTCGAACAACCCGACCCAGGACTAGAGAGGAGTATCCTCTTCCACGGAGCAGAGACTGGTGTGAGGTGGTCAGTGTATTTTAGTAAAGAAGAGGGGCGTCCATTAATTACGAGGATTTCAGTTGTAAAAGTTTTCTTCTCTTTTGACGAGTACAGTTTTCATTAAGTGCTCGTGCAGAATGGAAAATCATATTGATGATTGTTCGATTTTTATCCATTAGGAAAACCGAGTGTCCTCTCCGACTTTGCCTTCAGTTTAAGTGCAAGTAAGTTATCTAACGAGCGACTAGTATCTTTATATTTTTCATTTCTGATTGAATAATTGCTGTTCTTCTAATTGACAGATTTCAAAGAAATGTTGAACCAATCCAATAACGGAACTGTGGTGTTCATAGACCAAAGAACCGTTTGCAATAAAGGCTCGGCCACTTATTCACCAGGGAGGACTGGAAAAAATGACTGGATCTTAGATGATGAGTACGCCTCAGATGTCCGAAAATTGTCAGCGGAAGCTAATGATCTAGATCAGTACTTTTTGTTTATAGAAAAATGGGGAACGGTAAGCAGTAGGCTAGGCTATCCTGTGCCTTAGCCTCAGACAGGTATGGCGCCAAAATTAACCCTAAGATATGAAAGTCAGTTGAAATGTCGCTTAATCACTGTGTTCATTGTCTCAGTATGGCCTATACAAAAACAAAGATTTAATTACACACAGAGTTACAACTATTGAAACAAAAAAAATGATCATTTACGTAGGAAAACGGAAATTAAAATCTCCTTTGGAAACTGGGTCAAAAGCGTTTGTTTGAAGCACCTATTGGATTGGAGTATCATTGCGTGCATATATGAGTCCCGAATTCATAACGCTTTTCGGTTGACCTTTTCTTGATGATAGAAAAAGAGCTCAACCAACAGGTTCAATCAACCCAGATAAGCTCCTGGATCACTTTTAGTGAGATAAATGCTTAAAGCAAATGACACAATATGGTACCAACCCAGGAATCCGATGCTCACGAGATACCGCTACCCAGGTGATATGGCTGTGCATACGGGTAAGGTGACAGTCAAACCACGAGTTGCTATTTGGGTGAGTCAATTGGTCTCAACTTTTGGCAGGCATGTTAAAGCCTCGATGCAAGATGAACTGTGATGTGATGGTTAATTTGTTTTATTTTTAATTATTATTATATTTTTCTTTTTTGCAGCACTTTGTTACCGGTGTTACCTTAGGTACTAAACGAAATATACGCTACAGGATTCCTATGCAAGAACTCATATCTAAGGCCTTACGAGATGTAAGAAATGGCTTAAGTTTATATAACATTTCAGATAAGATACTTTATGAAGGAACTTTTATAACCCTCCGTCGAGACCATGTAAGGTGTGCGATTAGCAGGTGTAATCAAATAATGACGAGTGAAATTAGGGAATAATTTCATGAGTATACCATTTAATTCCTTATTAATATCATGGGTGACAAATGACACTCACCTAGACGTAGTTTTGGCACCGTATGAGAAGTTGTCACGACAACAATGTAATTTCACATGTCAAATTATAAATTAAAGCTGAAATTTCGCGCCAAAATTTAGGAGTAATTTGTCACCGATGACATTATAATGTAGTATTTTATTTCACTACAACACAGCCTAGAAAATTCCTGTCGAACAGGTCTAGAATAACACTCCTACGCGACCTTCAAACAGGTGCAAAGTTCATCAGAACACAGCATTGTTGGCCTTCATTTTGCATATTCCGTTTTACACCAACTGAAGTTGCATGCTTTGCGGGAGACTGCAACTAGGAATTGTTGGGCGAAGTTAGAAAGTGTTTAAATGTTTGAGTCAAAAAAACTACTATCTGTTGGCTTTTTGGTCGTAAAAGCATAGCAAAGCTGTGTTGTGCTCGTTTGAGCAGATCTTCGACCCATTTTGGGCATTACATACAATATATAGCAACTTCTTTGCTATTAATCGAGGTGTTATTCATCCAAGGTACCAGCAAGCGTTTATGTGAGCCGAGACAAAGATGTGGACAATAAGGTCGTAAGAGTGGATGTCAGCAAGATCGAAGAAACGAGAAACACTGCGGGAAGAGAGATTGGACAACGATATTTTGCATACACTGTTGGAGGGGAGGACCTATCAGAACCAATAGCGTTAGAACTAACAAACATAGAGGAAACACTAAATGGCGAATTTTTGCAACACTGGAAACTAGAAGAACGAGAGAGGATGCTGACTGGTGTAAAGGAAAATCTCCAAAATTCGCTAAGAACGTATGCACGTATGAAGGAGTCGAGAAAGGCTACAGGTGAAAATGTTATAGAAAAACTAAGCTGTCGGTAAATATAGCATTTTAAAGAACTGATCATATGTAGAGTCTGTTGTAGTCTGTGAACTAGTTCTCCAGCGTGTCTTTAGCACGTGAAAGGGGTAGAAGGGAGTTCACGAATTGGGGAGAGCCGGGGAGATCGTTCCGTTTGCCTCGTCCTCGCATCCTTAAAGATCTTCTGGAATATGGAGTGTGAAGAGCAATGCGAATAAGTTAGAGCAAAAGAGGATGAGGTACAGAAGTTATCAAAGACCAATGGACATGATGGCACGATAAATAGTTTTGTTATATACCTAGACTTTCATTCATCAAAACGAGCACTGTGATTGGTTGATTCTTGGTCACGTGCCCTTGAACAAATTCAAATGTATCCCGACCGGGAGACAATTGCGCAGTTGTTGCCCGCGCGCCAGTTGTACCGTCTTTGTTTGCTTGTTTTTGCTAAGGGAAAGTCTAAATATATAACAAAGCACTTAATATATGGTCCCTCGGGAAACTAGTTAGTTTTGTTTTCCCTCGAGTCCTGATGTTTCCCTCGACTTCGTCTCGGGAAACATCAGGACTCTCGGGAAACAAAACTAACTGTTTCCCTCGAAACCATACATTAAGTGTATATTGTTACTTATTCCATAATTAATGGAAAGGAGACTTCCATTAACTATGCTTAACTATGCTTATTCGGAAGACTAATATTTGTCTTGGTTTCAATTAAATGGCATAAAAGCAACAACAAAAAGGTACTGATATTCAGAGAATTCCCGCACGTTTCTTCCCGAGCAACTATACGCGTTGCTATTTCTTTACTGGCACTAAAATAGGTTGACTAACTCTTGTAATCATAATCCTCATCCCTTTCAGACTTTGCAATAGAACTTCCGCTATCATGGCCATCCGGAACCTACGCGCTACCTGCGGCGTCATTTGAAGAAAATGTAACGGCTTTGTGTCCGGAGGGAACTGGATTCCAGTGGCAAAAAGGCAGTGTGAGAGATAACATCAGAAGATACCAAGAAATCCCGGATTTAAGTTTGCTTCCTCTCGTCGGTGTGCAAGAGACTAACGAGGGAATCACGTTTCAATTTTGTAGCAAGATACAGGAGAATGATAACCAGTTCTTTAGTATGCCATGGCCTAAAGGAAAATATTGCATAGCAAGTAAAAACAAAGTGACTACCTCTGGAAAGTGCCCGCAAGGTAACGCATAGTTTCATGCATATTTGAGGTTCAACTTTTCAAATGTCCTTTAAGTAGAAAAACTTCTAAAAACAAGTGTGGAATCGTCAAAGGTCAATTTCCTGTCACTTCCCTCGCCCTCAAATGCACTTAACAATAACAACTTGCACAGTTTCAGTTGCAGTTTGGGAGGGAATCTCAACACTACTTATAAGTTCCAGGATTTCTCTGAGATTTTCTTGTCAAGAGAGTCCATGATTTGGTTTGTTCATATTATATGTTGCTACACGTATCATATAACACTGTCAAATACTTATGTAATGACGTAAATTGATCATCGCAGTTATGTACACAACTTAAGCAACTGTGAAATTAAAGCCTGAAAAAAAAAAAAAAAACTCAGGCCTAACAAGCTATTTCTTACTTCAAATCTTAATACGTTCAGTCACCACTGACACTACAACTCACAAGCTCCTTTGAGATACCCACTTGAGGGGAAACAACTTCAATTCTCCTTCAATTCTCCTTCAATATTATTAAAACAACTCCAGACTACTTCTGAGAGTATGTAAGTAAGTGCTAAAGTATGTAAGTAAGTGCTAAAGCTTATTTTTTTCTCAAGCATCTCAGCGGGCCGGAATCCCAAATCCTCGAATCTGATTGGTTAATCGCGCGCTCGTAACCGGTCCAGCTTTTTACGATACGGACCACGGTCCGGATTTTTATCCGCGCTATTGAAAAAAAAAAGCAAACAAACAGAAAAAATAAATAAGTTATTTACCGGTCTAGGTCGGTCCGTATGGAAAAAAACTGTGCCCTTGGTTTTGAGTACGGCCCTTGGCCTTCGGCCTCGGGCCGTACTCAAGACCTCGGGCACAGTTTTTTCCCATACGGACCTCCCGCCCGGTAAATAACATATATTTATATACAGTTATAGAGAAGTCTAGAATATTCTGAAGATTACAATAAGACCTATTTATAGTATGATTACTTCACTCGGTTACATCAGTCGTGACTACGCAAACATCTAAATATTAACAGATTCTAGAAGGTTCTCCTTATAACACCATGTAAGTTTTATGTCAGTCCGCCCAACACACAAGTTAAGGTTTGCTCGTATTGAGTAATGGCAAATTATTGGAGTTAAAGTTATGTTCATAAGTCGTTATATGATGAAGCGTTTCCTGAATATCTAAAATTAAATTTACATCAAGTCAGTGCCTACAATTTAAGATCTTCGATTGCGTCTGTCCTTTCGATTCCAAGACAAACAGCTACATTTCAACATTCTGCAGCAACTATTTTGAATATTATAAAGCCCCCTGCAGCTATCCGAAATAATAGTGATTACAGTTCTTTCTGTCGTAGTGTGAAGATATACTTATCATCAAACCCTAGGAGCTTTATCCACGTATTCTTTTCATTAATTATTTTTTAGTGTAGCTAGTTTATTACAGATGAAGAGCCTCCTGCACGTTGGAAACGCTGTAATAAATTATTATTATTATTATTATTATTATTAGAATCGTCTTAGCTTGATACCAATACGCTGAGTATCCTCTTGGAACACGGTGGTTCAGCTTTCAGAGGTCTTATGCTTCTCGTACTGCTTGTATAGTTTATAGTGGTTTCTGGCACGGCTAACTGAATGTCAATCTTTTGTCTTCTGTAGGATTCAAAACATCATTTGTTAAGTGGTATGACCGTTCCATAGATCCCAGTCGCTTTGCTGCAGTCGCATACACATCTGGGGAAGTCCCGGATGGAAAGTTCGAAGCAAGTGATTATGTGGTCATTTTCTTTTGTTGTCGAGCGGATGGTTCTGCTTCAGATGGAATACAGCTTCCAGATGGTGAGCAGTAAAGCTAGCAACCTGCATCTATCATTTTAAACTAAACTTGAGTTTTGATGAGTTCAGTGCTGGCGTTGTTTGTCTTGCTGAATAACCAAAACGTTTTCTTGACCATATGTATCACTCCTTTTGCACTCGGAGAGACGGTAAGACCCCTGTAAGCGAGTAATCAACTTTGTCGAGCAACATGTAGATACAGTGTATTAAGTTAGTTTAGTAAGCTATTGAAAGGAGGGCTTTTTGTGATACATTCTCTTCTCACTTTTTCTATTTCCTCGGTGTCATAGTTTCTTTTCTATAGGGCGTTGTTGCACTAGAATAGGCATGAACTCAGAGCATGTTGAAAGCGCAATTTTTCTACGTGGCTCGAGCTTAAAGCGCGAAGTGAGAACATAATGGAACTAATTCGGGGCGCTATTGCGAAAATAATAGCGTGGCACAACGCGCTCCTATCCTTTCCCCTCGAACTAACGATTCGTGCTCGTCCTGCTCCTTTACCCTCTGAACGCTCGCGGTGCAGGCTACATCAAAATATTATTCGATGACATGCAACCTCACAAAATTCTCACACTGTCCCGCGCTGACATCTTCTAGGGGTTCAGATACTACAGCGACTCCTATTGTTCACTTTGGGTGTATTAGAAACGGCAAAACCTAAGAAAGAATCATCCAAAACCGCAAAAAAACTCGGCCAAAACTGAAAACCGTACACAAACTCGTCAAAAACTGATGCAATGATGATCCCCCACCGTGACAATTAGTTTATCACGCATCCCTCTCCAAAGCATGTCACGTCAAAGTCTGTCACGCATCCCTAATCAGCATGGCACAGCTAGCTGTGCCATGCTGATGAGGCCTAACGAGGTCGAAACACCTGTCCATGGCTGCTGGCTTTTGAGCTCAATTTTTTAATGTTTTTTTTTGGTGGCAAAAGGGTTTTATCCCTTCTACCACTGTCGCATCAGTGCCCATATGTGTGACTTAAACATATCCTTACTACATTTTGATGTATTCGAGATCAATGCCGCTCAAATCGAAGAGAAACAGGATGAAATAGGAAAAACCAAAACCCACATCGGATACCACAACCGAAAAACCGCTAGTATTTTTTACGGAAACCGAAAACCAGCGATGCTAAAAAAAGAGAAATCCGCAAACCGCAATGAACACCAAAGCCGAAAAACCGAGCTGAAAAAAAGCGAAAACCGAAAATCCCAATAACCCCTCCCTACTGTCTTTTTCCCGCCCTCCTAGCCGAGACCTCAGCTAGCCTTAAACTGACGATCACTCCAGATTATCTGGCTATCTCGTTCGACCTTTATTGGATTGTTAGCTTATTACATGGCGACTACCACTCGTTGTTTTCAGTTTGTTGAGGACGAATATCTGTCATGTTCAGTTCAACATCTCAATTAAGAACTGGGATAAGAGATCTGTAAACAATTACATGGTATAGCCACAGGCTGAAAGGCACTTTAATATTTGTAGGGAACGCTTTTGTTTTAATGAGAGTTGGCGACAAATGCCAAGAGGTGTGTGGAACAAGTGTCTCTGAGATTTATATTGAAACAAAGCCAAGACATCCTAGTTTGAAAGCAGTCGGTGAAAGTGTTATAGAGGGGAAAGTGAGGCCAAGTGGTTACACAAAAGGAACTGATGTTAAATTGTGGTACTGTCTTTACAGAAGAATGGAAGATGAAGATGGTGAGTAAGATACCACATCTCATAGGTTTCAGTGGTTCAGTGATCTTTACATAAAAGGGGATAATAAGTTTATGGAACGCGTAGACGCGGAGATCATCGTTTAATTAAACAAGTGTCAACGTGGTGGTTTGAATGCAAAAGAGATCAGTACTGCAAAAAGTGATCACATCACAGCCATGACCCGGGAAAAGGACACTGCGCGTACAGTTTAAGTATCTCAAGAATCAAGTAAAAAAACTATGACTCTAGTGTAGTAGGGTCGCGTGCACTGAAGAACAGTCAGGTAGAAGTGTGCAATTGAACACATTAACATCACAAATATCTGGAAACATTTGAACAATCACTGAGTCCCAGAGAGCACCTCTGATTCTACAAACTACAGTGATGCAAATATGATTAGGATTGGAGGAAAATTCAATTTTTCCCTGTTACTAGCACCGTAGGTACAGAATCTCTTTGAGAATTGTAAGCACGACCTAATTTCTGAACCCTACTAACACAGAAGGGGGAACTGCCACCAAAAATGCCAGTCGTTTAGTTATGAGGTAACGTTTTGACAGAAGGCTCAGCTCGTTGAAGCCAGACTTAAAAAAAAAAAATAATAAAACCCAAATCCCTGAAGTTTTCTCTCACTGTGTTTCTTTGATTGTATACTTTTCGTTTTTGCATTTTTACTATCTCAGTGGTGGCTAGGGGAAACCATTTGGAGCATTCCTTTCTGGGGAGGAATACGTAGCGAGGCCCCAAGAACACCTGTATTGGAGCTGAGACCACTTGGCTATAGTACATGAGACGAAAGTGCAAGAAACTTAAAGTATTTTAGGCCCAGGGGGTACTCCCATATATGGGGTATATAGGTATGTGCGGCCCTAAAGGGTATGGTTTTTCAGCCGTTTTGGTAATGAATAGGGTATCGATTTTTGCACTCGTGTTATAGTGTGGAATTCTGAGCTCGAAACTTTGCACAGGCAGTCTTGTAACCCACCTAATAAAAGGAGATAACAGTAACTTTAACATTGGTCTGAACTAGGGAAACAATTATAAAGCAGGTTTGAAATAGGGTATTGATTTAAGGGTCAGGTCATAATTAGGGTAGGGAAAATCGCAGATTTTGGTCATAAATAGGGTAAGGGTGTTTTGCACCTTGTAACCTCATGTAAGAAACGCGTAATGTACTTAATTTATTTTGGCGCGAAATAATGTCCGCGCCAGGACCGGGCTTATTATTCTTACAAGCGATCGCACTTTTTGAAAATTGAAAACCAGTTAACAGTTGCCGAAGCGAACGATGAAGAGAAGATCTACATAAGTTTTTCTAGAAGTTCACGGTGGACGCTACAGAATTGTAAGTCAGTGTATTTCCTCGACAAATTATATATATATCCGCTTCTTTATTAACCAATTTCAAGATCAAGGTAACGTAAGCGACTTTATTATTAAATAGATTTAGGCAAACCTAAAAGCGGAGCTCCTCACACAGTCCCTCCAAAAATGCTTGAAAACTTGTAGAAAGAACTCAGCTTTATGCTTATGTCCCTCCAAAAACGCTTGAAAACTTGTAGGAAGAAAACTTTTCCTCCAAAACCGCTATGAATAATGCGTTTCTTCAGCAAAACATTGTAGACTGCTGTAGACTGCGGGCTGTAGGTTGTGTAGCCGCGGCAAGCCGCGAAAAGCGCCCGAAAAACAAAGCCTCGTTTCGGTTTAAGACCTTCTAAATATCCCGGATGACTACGGCCGCCATGTTGGGGCAACATCGTCGTCGTCGTCGCTAGGCGCACGCGCCCGCGAGCCATGCCGCTAGCCACGATGACCATGAAAACTCAAACGCATGGTTTTCTCAATTTCTAGCCTCGCACGGTAGTTATGGGGCTCCGCTCTGCGGCTCTTCGAGCCGCTGTGGAGCTCCGTTATTATTTCCTTCCAGTTGACTATGTACAACGTATCACGTTGGAGTGCAGAATAAAAAGTGTCCTACAACTTATCACGAGTGTTGTACCTTTAAAATAAAGTAACACTTCGAATCGAAAGTGCGAAACAAAGGGTTTTGGGAAGCGGGCCGCACACCCCGACCCAATTTTTCTGAGTGTACCTCCCAGGGATTTTAGGACTTGCAATATGCTGAGTGAGAGCTGTATGTTTTTCTTATTAAACATATCGATTGTTGCTAGAGTGACTTTCTGTTAACTGTCGAAAGTAATTTCGCAATTCCGCTGCACATTTTAAAATAATCAGAGGAATAATAGAAACGGTTACTGGTTCGTTTGATTAATATTAATCTTCTTGTGTGTCCTCGAGCCCCTTTCTATTTGTTTTTGTCGATATGGATCCCATTCAACAGACGATCCCACGTAGCACTTGTTAATTTACACGCCAGTAGAAGGAAGCGAAAATTTTCTGTGTTGTCTCAAAGTTGCTACGACTCGCCAAGGAAAAGAATATCTCTGATTCCATTGTTCATTCTGCCGTCAGTCCTCTCCAATTCGCCCTTTCTATCACATACTATATGCCATGTGATCAAAGTTTCGCGCCATTTTCCAAGAACGACTCGTACGATCAGTTGTCTACAAGTATGGCTTCACACATGTACGTACAAGAAAGCGAATACGAAAAACAGCGACTGGTTAGGATTGCCGAAAACCAAGCCATGATAAGCAAAATATTTTCAGCGGGAGAACTCAGCTGGGTCAAACAATCTCCCCCTAGAAGAATTGTAAAACGCCAACCGCGTCGGCAGACTGTTTGTGCGACCGATCTTCCGAGGAGACGAAATCCAAAGCGAAAAGCGAAGTGTAACAGCAAGTACGATTCAGACGTCGAAAACGACGATTCAGGTGAAAACGATGATGCCGCTACAGAGTTTGACACGCCGAACAGCACCATTATAAAATTCGACTGGCACCGAGGTAAAAGATCAAAATACAGCTCGTCCGATAAAGAGTCACCGAAGCGGCGAAAAACGTGTCACCCTGTCGCACCAGTGGAGATCACTGAAGCAGATTTAGTTTTGGTAGCGGAAAGAGTGGCGGATAAGAAGTATGATTCTGAAAATGGGACAACATGCCATCAGTGTAGACAGAAAACTGATGACCTCAAAACGGTGTGCAGAAACAAGGATTGCTTTGGTGTTAGAGGCCAGTTCTGCGGTCCGTGTTTAAAAAATCGCTATGGAGAAGAAGCCAAGGAAGCTCTTATGGATTCCAACTGGTCCTGCCCTCCTTGTAGGGGAATTTGCAACTGCAGTTTCTGCATGAAGAAGCGAGGGCGTCGTTGCACAGGAATTATGATACATATTGCTAGGGAAAGTGGTTTCGAAGATGTCAAGTCCTTCTTGGGAGATTGAGACCTCATTTTTGGCTTTGTATATACTTGATATTTTCATGCAGTTTTCTACAGATGGATAGTTGTATACCTTTTGATATTGTGTCTCATTTTTTGAAGCGAACAACTGTTGTGAGACTTCGTGTATTATTTTTTACCAAATATTACCTTTTGTACCTTTCTAGATTGTATAAATTATATCAGCATGGATTAACTTGAGACGGAGTCTCAAAATATTGAAGACCTCGAAATACCAATTTAAAACTTTTTCTGAGGGATTTTTACACTTCGAGTTTACTGTTTGATTGAAACTTGTAAGCGCCATAGGTTGACCAGACATTTGTAACTGTGTGCTTTTATATTTCTCACACGTAGGTCCTTAATAAAGTTTATGTGTTTTGTGCAGTGTATGTCAGTTTAAATATTGTAATTCTGTTCACTGATTTTAAAGATGTCTTTCAGAGGTATCGGACTTTGGAGAGTGATCTTTTTTGTACTAGCAAGGATTGTTTTTCTGAAAACTTCAGTCAGGAAGGATAACTATTAATGAGATGACAGGAATTGAACCAAATGAGTCCAATGTTCTGTTTTTGGGTCTTTTTATCACCAACATTACTCCATTTGCTTGTTCATGGACTTAAATAAGTGATCCAAGAGAATTGGCATACATGTTCATGTGATTGCATTTGTATACTTAAACAATAGGTCTAGTTTGATAATCAATTTAACAAACATTTCTGGATGCAGCAATGGAATGAAATGACAGTTATTTTATTTTCACCTTGTTTGGTAGGGAAGCTAATCAGTTCTGATTATGACGGTCCCTTCACATTTTCAGACTGGATTGGAATTTGGAGGTGTTAGTTTTTATGAAGGGAGAAAAACCAGAGGAAACCTCGGGCATCACATGAGTGTTTTATTTCTCATCACCCACAGGTCAGAATATTTGGGGAAGGCGGTTGGTCAAAGGTCAAATACAGCAAATGTCTGATATTGTTTCCTGATTTTCTGTAAAGGATGTTGCCAAAGAAATTGCTGGACACTAAATACAATGATTCATTTTTACCATTCATCATGTTTCACCTATCTCAAAAAGGTTTGTCTCAAAAGCTGGTAAAGCAACTATAGAAAGAGATTATCCCATGTTCACTGTGGTTGTTACTTTTCTGGTTTGTTTTACTCATTTTGGCTACTTGGTAAAATTTTTCATGTGTTTTCTGCTGCACTGTAATACCTTAGACCTTGAAGTAATCCCAAATGCACAAGACATCTTCAACAAAGTGCCAGGTCCATGTAACAGAACCACATACTTAAATGATTCAGGGTGTGATTCTGGGAGTGAAAGGGTTAAGAGTAAGAACAACATTGTATAACTCACGCTTGGACTTGAGGATGACACTCTGGAAGTTAAAAAAAAAAGAGCAGAACAACAATGTATGATCTGGTTCAATTTTTTTTTGAGAGTGAAACATTGCAATAGTGATAATATTGGGTTTGATTGAAATAGTTAAAAATATATTGGTTCCCTGTCTGGATCTCAATGAAGACAAAGGTAAAGGGTGACTTAATATAGACACTTCTATTAAGAAGACACCCACAGGACCTTCCAAAGTGTCTGCTTGATAGAGGGTGTCTGCTTGATAGAGGGTGTCTGCTAAATAGAGGGTGTCTGCTTGATAGAGGGTGTCGGCTTGATAGAGGGTGTCTGCTTAATAAAGGGTGTCTGCCTGATAGAGGGTGTCTGCTTGATAGAGGGTGTCTGCTTGATAGAAGGTGTCTGCTTGATAGAGGGTGTCTGCTTAATAGAGGGTGTCTGCTTGATAGAGGGTGTCTGCTTGATAGAGGGTGTCTGCTTGATAGAGGGTGTCTGCTTGATAGAGGGTGTCTGCTAAATAGAGGGTGTCTGCTTGATAGAGGGTGTCGGCTTGATAGAGGGTGTCTGCTTAATAAAGGGTGTCTGCCTGATAGAGGGTGTCTGCTTGATAGAGGGTGTCTGCTTGATAGAAGGTGTCTGCTTGATAGAGGGTGTCTGCTTAATAGAGGGTGTCTGCTTAATAAAGGGTGTCTGCTAAACAGAGGGTGTCTGCTTGAAAGAGGGTGTCTGCTTGATAGAGGGTGTCTGCTTGATAGGTGTCTGCTTGATAGAGGGTATCTGCTTAATAGAGGGTGTCTGCTTAATAAAGGGTGTCTGCTTGATAGAGGGTGTCTGCTTAATAGAGGGTGTCTGCTTGATAGAGGGTGTCTGCGTGATAGAGGGTGTCTGCGTGATAGAGGGTGTCTGCTTTATAGAGGGTGTCTGCTTGATAGAAGGTGTCTGCTTAATAGAGGGTGTCGACTTAATAAAGGGTGTCTGCTAGATAGAGGGTGTCTGCTTGATAGGTGTCTGCTTGATAGAGGGTATCTGCTTAATAGAGGGTGTCTGCTTAATAAAGGGTGTCTGCTTGATAGAGGGTGTCTGCTTAATAGAGGGTGTCTGCTTGATAGAGGGTGTCTGCGTGATAGAGGGTGTCTGCTTTATAGAGGGTGTCTGCTTGATAGGTGTCTGCTTAATAGAGGGTGTCGACTTAATAAAGGGTGTCTGCTAGATAGAGGGTGTCTGCTTGATAGAGGGTGTCTGCTTGATAGAGGGTGTCTGCTTGATAGAGGGTGTCTGCTTGATAGAAGGTGTCTGCTTGATAGAGGGTGTCTGCTTGATAGAGGGTGTCTGCTAAATAGAGGGTGTCTGCTTGATAGAGGGTGTCTGCTTGATAGAGGGTGTCTGCTTGATAGAGGGTATCTGCTTAATAGAGGGTGTCTGCTTTATAAAGGGTGTCTGCTTGATAGAGGGTGTCTGCTTAATAGAGGGTGTCTGCTTGATAGAGGGTGTCTGCGTGATAGAGGGTGTCTGTGTGATAGAGGGTGTCTGCTTTATAGAGGGTGTCTGCTTGATAGAAAGTGTCTGCTTAATAGAGGGTGTCTACTTAATAAAGGGTGTCTGCTAAATAGAGGGTGTCTGCTTGATAGAGGGTGTCTGCTTGATAGAGGGTGTCTGCTTGATAGAAGGTGTCTGCTTGATAGGTGTCTGCTTGATAGAGGGTGTCTGCTAAATAGAGGGTGTCTGCTTGATAGAGGGTGTCTGCTTGATAGAGGGTGTCTGCTTAATAAACAGTATCTGCCTAATAGAGGGTGTCTGCTTGATAAAAGGTGTCTGCTTGATAGAGGATGTCTGTTTAATAGAGGGTGTCTGCTTCATAAAGGGTGTCTGCTTGATAGAGGGTGTCTGCTTGATAGAGGGTGTCTGCTTGATAGAGGGTGTCTGCGTGATAGAAGGTGTCTGCTTTATAGAGGGTGTCTGCTTGATGAAAGGTGTCTGCTTGATAGAGGGTGTCTGCTTGATAGAAGGTGTCTGCTTGATAGAGGGTGTCTGCTTGATAGAAGGTGTCTGCTTGATAGAGGGTGTCTGCTTGATAAAGGGTGTCTGCTTAAAAGAGGGTGTCTGCTTTATAAAGCGTGTCTGCTTAATAGAGGGTGTCTGTTTAATAAAGGTACATAAAAATTGTGCAATGTTTGTTAATAACTGACATCCAGCACTTTCTTCATACTATAATAAGAATGAGCTAGACTTTGATAATGGATGATAATCAGTGTAATTGACAGTTCATTGACATAATCAAACACTGGATTCTAAATTCAGTCTAGTGTTCCCATAATAGAGGTGTTCTGCTAAAGAGGCCCTGTTAGGGGAGGTGCCCATGTCCCCTGTCTGAATTTCACAAGCAGTTATTTCAGCATTTCGCAAGGTTCTTATGTCACTTGTTGGAATTTACCCCTAACAGGGCCTCATCTATTTTGACATTGGTGTCGCTTTCCCTATTTTGCTGGAGTAGTCTGTCGTTTGTCGCCAGTTCGTAGCTCACGTGGCGCCGTTTCAAGGCCTTGTCGCTTGTCGGGATTTACCACTAACAGGGCCTTGCTAAAAACATTTTGACACCTTTGGATCTTTCACTTGGCTATTTTTGCCGAGATTTTTACCTGCCTTTTTCTTTGCCAATTGCTCTTCCTGCATAAATATTTAAGATGCATTTACTAGATTTAAATTGCAAAGATTTATTATAATGGACCTTGCTCCACCTTTGTATAAAAATACTGCATTAAATTTTCCAAACAAAAGTATAAAAATAGGCACGCGAAGCATGCATGTGGCTACTGTTTTGGTTGGGGTTGTTTTGTTTTGCTATTACTTGATTTGAAGCAAAGTTGGATTTGATACAAGTCCTTCGCCTCTGATAGAAAATCAAGTGCAGATTCGCAAAATCAGTTCACGTGAAAAGATATCAGTACGTAATTATTCAATAACGTATAACAAGAGCAGTCAAGCAGCATTGTATTACTGTGGTCCCAGCAACGTCCAGAATGAGAATTGCAATTAGCGGTTTAAAATGATTTCTTTATATTAGTATTGAGTCTCGAGGTAAACTTTGAATCAGAGTTGCGTTAACGTTTTTCCAAGGTTTCATTTAACACTTTAACACTTTATGGCAAATATACAAATAAACATATAATGAAATAGATGAAACAACGAGAATCTTTCTAACGTTGAGTTTTTATAACTCTACAACAATGAACAAGCAACAATGACCATTAAGCTGCAACAGCATAATAATGGTAATTATTAAGCTTGTAACCATTCCTGAAGACTGGTTTCCATATAGATGAAATCGTTTCAAATGCGCAATACTTGAGTTATCTTTAATAACTAATTTTGTGACTGAGGAATCGAGTAGCCCATTAACAAAAACAGTTAGTTTGCATTTACTACACTTGACTGTGGAAGTGTCATCAGTGACGTGTATCTTTGAGTTGCACATTATGCAACTTTTGTAATGTGAAACATTAGCTCCTAGGACAGACCCAATAATGACCTTACCATAGGACTCGCATTGGGGTTCTGCGATGCATGCCACGTCATCAACTACATTAATTACTGTGTAGTTTGTAGTTGTAAATATTTCTCATCACTGAAACTATGAACACTTACACCTTCAATGACATAACATTTATCTGCTTCGAGACAAACTTTACTTTCCCATGTTACTAGCTTGATAGATTTAGTTTTGTCAGCAATTACGCAATCTACCTTTGTTAAAGGTTCCCCGCTAACATTTACAATCTCAGGCTGACCGATTTCAATTACTTTTGCTTTCACTGTTATTGACTGGAAGTCTGAAATGTTATCAATGTCACCAATGTTAAAGTGCATTTGTGAAAATGCGTTGTCATAGTCATAATCTACTGTGTGGGGTGTTACTCCTGATCTTTTCTTGATGGTATATTCTTCTTGTGAAGTTCGTCGCCTGCCAATGGTTTGCTGCACACTGTCAAAACTGACAGGTTGCTTTTTAGTTTGCATTTCCTTTATTTTTGCACGCTTTTCAGGAGAGTAGCAGACGGCGCTGACAGATTTCCTTGGGGATGTTTGCAGCTTGAATTCGAAGTATGACGAAGCTCCCACGTTTGATGATCTTATAGCACTCAATTTGGGAACAAAGCCACAGAGGTTGTCATGTTGCCCGAAAAATGAGGATATTCTGCTAAAATAAAATATAAGATTAGATCAGTACCATTAACGTGTGAAGACATAGATTGATCGATTGATTGATTGTTTGACTGACAGAGAGTAGAAAATGGGGGGTTTTAGAACACTTGATTAATAATAAAAATTGTTCAAGGATTTATCAGAAAATTAAACAGAGATTTTTTCCAGTTTACAAAAGTATCAGAAAAATTAATAATAAAAATTGTTCAAGGATTTATCAGAAAATTAAACAGAGATTTTTACCAAGAAAGAAAATAAAATTTTGAATTTTTTAATGTTAATTTAAAGAAATAAATTAATCAAGTACAAATGGAAAAGTTACTAAAATTGAAACTTGATGAATTGAAATTATATGGGGAACGGTACGCTATACCAAAATGGCGAAAAATTAGAAAAGCAACACTAGCTGAAAAGTTATATAATATTCCTAAATTCATGGAAAAGTTTAATAAAATTACTGATAATATTACACAGGAGCAAAGACTGGGGTTAATATTAAATGATGAAGAGATACCAAACCAATACGCAGAATTAAATTTTATTGATGTTGATGATGAATTGGAAAAAATAAAGAATAATGCAAAATCACGTAAGAGGCAAAAAAAGTATCATCGTGAAAAAAGTCAAGAAAGAAATATGAAACAACCAAAAACACAACTAACAAAAAATTTTATGAATGGTGAAAGAAATTATGAAAAGGAGGGTGCAAAACCAAAAACAAAACCCACCCCTAGAAAAAATATTCCAAAAAGAAAACTCGCACCTAATTTTATAAAACCACAAAAGCCATCAAACAAAACTTTTAATTGGGGAAATTATTCATTTAAGGTGATGGATAAAGATGAATTTTCCAAAAAGCTTGCAGAATTAACCAATGAAAATGTATTAAAACTTACTAATAACAAAAACCCACAACCCAAACCTAGAAAAGAGGTAAATATATCTGATAGTGTGAGAGATGAATTGAATGAAGAAAAAGAAGAAGAATTCATTATAAAAGAACGAGAGACAGCATTGAATAGATATTTGAAAGTATATAGGATAAATGGAAGGAAAGGGTATGATCCTAAAACTTACCTAAATAAAATAAAAGAAAAAGTTGTGGATTTAATTAATAAGAAAAAGAAACCAATAAAGGTAAAATTTATATTAACAACAAAGTTAATAAAAGAGTCTCCAGATACAAATCGTATTGAAGAAGAGATACGAAAATTCTTTCATTCACTTACAGAAATAATTACTGATTCAGACGATATATCCAACTTGTATGATACTATGGCTAATCACATACTAAAGGAGTATGAAAAATATTTAAATAATGGTTATAAATGGAAATTTAGCAATATAATATGTTTTGATATTGGAATAACACCATACAAACCGCTTAAGGGAAGTTCATATATTATAACACCATCAAAATTAGCAGCTAAAAAGGCAATTATTAATCACCAGAATTTTAATGATAATGAATGTTTAAAGTGGGCAGTAACTGAAGCTGTATTTCCAAGAGAAAAAAACCCGCAAAGAGTAAATAATGAATTAAGAGAAAACTCAAAGAACTTCAACTGGACAGGAATAGAGTTCCCAGTTTCATTAAAAGATATTGATAAGTTTGAAAGGCAAAACCCCTACTATATTAATGTCTTAGGATATGAAAATAATAATGTATTTCCTTTAAGAATAAGTGATAATCAATTAGGAGATAATGTGATCAATTTAATTATGATATCAAATGATGAAAATAATCACTACTGTTGGGTAAAGAGTTTAAGTAGACTTTTATCAGCACAAGTTAGTAAACATAAATGTAAAAGACACTTTTGTATCAGATGTTTTAACTCATTTCGAGAAATAGATTCATTAGACAAACATACCGAATACTGCAACAAAAACAAAGCAGTTAGGATTGATATGCTAAAAGATAAAAATGGAAATCCTTTATTTATTAAATTCGTTAATTATAAAAGAAAAATGCGAGTGCCATTTTTAGTGTATGCCGACTTTGAGTGCTATCCAGAGAAAATTGATATAGATATAAGTTGTCTAGATAATAGTAAAAGCTTTACTCATAAGTATCAGAAACATAAACCATCTGGATTCAGTTATTATATCAAGTGTTTTGATGAGAATATATTACCACCAAACTTTGAAAAACTTGTAAGATATACTGCAAAATCTCCAGATGATGATGTAGCACAGATATTTGTAGAATATTTAGAGAGAGATATTAGAAGAATTTATAATGAAATAATAAAACCAAGAAATAAAAAGTTATATTACTATAAAAGGAGTAATATGACAGAAATAGATAAAAAAGACTATGAAAATGCTAAGAACTGTCATATATGTGAGTGTAAATTAGGAGAAGATAAGGTATTAGATCACTGTCACCTTACAGGAAAGTATAGAGGAGCAGCTCATGAAGATTGTAACTTGAATTTCAAGATTCCAAAGTTCATACCTATAGTATTTCACAATCTATCCGGATATGATTCACATTTATTTATTAAGAATCTTGGAAAAACAGAGGGTGAAATAACCCCCATAGCAAAAAATGAGGAAAAGTATATTTCTTTCACAAAAGAGATTGTAGTTGATGAATTTATAGATAAAAAAAGTGGTGAGCAAAAGATAGTTAAGAGAGAAATGAGATTTATCGATTCATTCAAATTTATGTTAACCAGTCTTGATGGTCTAGTTGATAATCTTACAAAATGTGGAAAGTGCGACGCGTGTAAACCAGGAGATTGTATAAAGAAATACATTGAAGATGGTAAGATAATTAAGTATGAAGGTATTGGTAAATGTGGTCGATGTAAGAATTGTAATTTAGCTGAAAGTAAATGTCTTTCACCATCAGATAAATACCTAAATGAAGTTAAAAAGTATTTTAAAGGTGATGAATTAAAGCTAGTGTTAAGAAAGGGTGTATATCCATATGATTATATTGACAGCTTTGATAAACTAAATGAAACCCAACTTCCACCAATGGATGCATTTTTCTCAAAACTAAATGATGAAGATATAAATGAAGAAAATTACCAACACGCTAAAAATGTGTGGAAAACTTTTAATATGAAAACATTTAGGGAGTATCATGATCTATATCTCAAGTTAGATGTATTATTGTTAGCGGATGTATTTGAAAATTTTAGAGATGTTTGTATTAAAAATTATGGGTTAGATCCCGCTTGGTACTACACCTCGCCTAGTTTATCTTGGGATGCTATGTTAAAGTTAACTAAAGTGAAATTGGAGTTACTAACTGATATTAACATGTTACTTATGTTTGAACAAGGTGTAAGAGGAGGTGTATCTCAGATTTCAACTAGATATGCTAAAGCAAACAATCCATATATGAAGAAATATGATCCAAACAAACCTAAAAAATATATCATATATATTGATGCAAATAACTTATACGGAGGAGGAATGAGTAAACCACTACCTACTCATGGTTTTAAGTGGTTTGAAGAAGAAGATTTTGAAAATTGGAGAGATATACCATGCGTAATCGAGGTTGAAATAGAATATCCTGAACATCTTCATGATTTACATAATGATTATCCTCTAGCTCCAGAGAGACTTGTTGTTAATAAGGTAGAAAAATTAATCCCAAACCTAAAAAATAAAACAAAGTATGTAGTTCATCGAGAAACCCTAAAACTTTATGAAAGTCTGGGATTAAAAGTTACAAAAATTCACAGAGGTATTAAATTCAATGAGTCTGCATGGTTAAAACCCTACATTGATTTGAATACTAAACTAAGATCTCAAGCAAAGAATGATTTTGAAAAAGATTTCTTTAAGTTAATGAACAATTCTGTATTTGGTAAAACCATGGAAAATATTAGAAAAAGGGTAGACATTCATCTAGTTACAAATAAAGAAGATGCAGAAAAATTAATAATAAAACCAAACTTTAATCATTTTACTATATTTAGTGAAGATCTGGCAGCTATCCATATGAATAAAAAAAAATTAACATTTAATAAACCTGTTTACTTAGGTATGTGTATTCTAGATTTAAGTAAAGCAATAATGTATGAATTTCATTATAATTATATCAAAAATAAATATGGAGAAAAGGCTAAGCTGTTGTTTACAGATACAGATAGTCTTGTATATGTTATAGAAACAGAAGATTTTTACAAGGATATAAGTCCAGATGTTAGAAAAATGTTTGACACAAGTAATTATCCTAAAAACCATCCATCAGGTATAGAGACGGGTATGAATAAGAAATTAATCGGAATGTTTAAAGATGAAGCTGGTGGAATGATAATTAAGGAGTTTGTGGGATTGAGAGCGAAGTTATACGCTTATCTGACTGAAAATGATGATGAAGTAAAGAAATGTAAGGGAATGAAGAAAGAAGTTATAAAAAAGAAAATAAAATTTAATAATTATAAGGAATGTCTATCCACAGGGGAAAAACAATATAGAAAGATGAATGTAATTAGAAGTCACTTACATAATGTTTATACTGAAACAATTAATAAAATTGCTCTATCTGCTAATGATGATAAGAGAATAATTTGTAAAAATAAAATAAGTACTTTAGCATATGGACATTATAGTCTCAAAACAGAATCAGGCGGAAGTTCAGTATCAAAAGGTACAACTTGAATTTCTTCTCTTACAAAACCTCGTCTTGGTCCATCTATTAAATAATATAAAACCGGTTGATTAGGTGAAATCACACTTCTAGAAATATCAAAAACTTTAATACTCCAAATAGGATCTGTAGCCCGCCTTTTTTCACCACCCTCAAGTTCCCCAGGAGAAAGTAAGTATCTAACTTTAACATAAGATGGTAGTCTAACTTCATCAAGACCAACAACCCTATTATATTTTTTAGGTTCAATATCAACTTCTTTATGTTTTATAGCCTCATCAGGTTCTTTTCCAGTTAATCTTGTTGGTGTATTATTCAAAGTTTTCAAAATATCTGGTAATCGTTTTACCCATACTCTTGACCTTTCATCACTAATCATTTCTTGTGCGTATTGATGACTAAATAATCGTTCGCTTAATGTTCTATTTGCTCTTTCAACAAATGCTTGAGCTCTATGATTTCCAGCTTCACTTCTCTGTATTTTCACATTATGGTAATTCATAAGTTTTGTAACATCACCCATAAATTCTCTTCCAGGATCAACAATTAATGTTTTAGGATATTTCATTTTTCTGGAATATATTTTTTCAAAAGAATTTGAAATTTCCCTACTTTCTTTTGAAGTTAATGGTTCTGCATCTTTGTATCTCGAGGCGACATCAATCACAACCAGAGCATATCGATAAGTCTTTCTTCCAACTCTATCATGTGGTAAAAATAATAGATCTGCTTGGTGAATCTGATTAGGTTTATCCACAGTCCAGTGCGGTCTAGGAATATATTTTGGAGCTGGTAGATATATTTGCCAAAGAGCCTGTTTCTCAAGCCATCTTTTTGCCTCATCTTCACTTACTTTTGCTTTTTCGGCTAATTTAGGTATTGCTGAATATCCTTTCAAATATCCTTCTGTTGAATAATATATTTTCGATAACCTTTGGGATATGTTTTCGTTACTCATTTAAAGATTACTCCGCACTTCTTAAAATAAATATGACAAACGTATCTGAAAAAATTAACCCAAACAGGATTCCAAGAGATCCACTCGGGTTGAAAGCGGAATCAACATTGAATAGAATTACACTAAACCCATCATCAGCCAATCCTGGAGAAACACTATATATAAATATTCCTAAACTTTCTGAAAATTTAGTGATTGTACCAGGAAGTGTATCTCTAGTATTTAACTTGACTGTTGAGGGTCATGAAGATAACACCTTAGTGAATAATGTAGGTAGTAATCTTGTATCCAGGCTCAAAGTTCTTTTTGGAGGTGAAACACTGCAGGATACTCAAAGATACGATCTATTTCAAACATACCATGACTTATTCTTAACCGACGAAGAGCGCGAAGATAGATTAAAACAAGGTATTTCTTCTGAAAACATGAGGAAACTACGGACAAATGCGGGTGATAAGGTAGACACAGATGCAAAAGAAGTAGCTCTTGCAGTAGTACACAATACCAAGTATCATATCCTACTAAACCATCCTATTCTCAACGATCATGGAGTTTTCTACCCAAAGGCATTAGATCATCAATTAATCTTTGAGATTACACTGGCTCCAGTTAACGATATAGTTGTTTATTCTGATAATACAAAGACTCCAACTTATAAAATCACAAACCTTGAGTTGGAATATTATTGCATATCAAGCGAATACTTATCTCGAGAGGCCCAGGCAGCTTATCAGGTTGGAAAGGGATTCTTTTATGAGAATGTCACTCTACACAAAACTTTCACTATATCCAGACCAACTGATAGTGTTATAAATCAACATATTAATCTACCTAGAAGGTCAATTACAGGGATATTATGTTTGTTTACATTACCATACGGTGGAGGTGCACGAGATTCTGAGAATTTTTTCAATCCAGGTATAACCTCAATCAATATCGATGTTAATGGTGTACCAAATCGCTTCTACTCTAAGGGAATGGTACCTTCAGACCTATGGGAGTCGATAAAGAAACGTTTTGGACCAACCGAAGGTCGGCAGGCGGTAAAGGAAAAGGATTTTTACAGCAAAAAGTTTGCTCTGTGGATAGATTTGAGAACTCACCCAGATAATGGTATTCATGGAGGGGGTCTAGCCTTAAATAATGCACAAGATGGATTAAAAATAGAAATTAAAAGAAAAGTTAGTGGATCTGGTATTATGACTTGTTACATGTTTGTGGTGGCTGATGCATTAATGGAAATTATTAATTCAAACTTAAGATCAATCATGTACTAACCAAAGGGAAGAACTTAGTTAAAAGAAAGACCCGAAGGAAAGAAAAAGATGGAAGAATTACGAGAAAAAATACCATTCCATTGTATTATAACCGGGCCAACAAATTGTGGAAAGACAAAGTACATAATTGATCAGCTAAGAGGTCCATTCCGAAAAGTTTTTGAATACACTGTTCTAATATGCCCAACTTATGGTAAAAATAAAACCTATCATAATTTTGCCCTAGGAGATAAACATTTCTATGTATTATCACCTGATGCAAGTAACATTGATGAGATTAATGAGTTATTAACTGATTGCCAAACTTTATTTTCCGGGACAAATACATTAATAATTTTAGATGATTGTGCTGTTTCTAATGATTTGAAGAAACGATCTAACAAGTTTATTGATTTAGCTTTCTCTGGGAGACATCATGGATTATCAATGTGGGTTCTAACTCAGCAATTAACTTCAATATCAAAACCATTCCGTGAAAATGTAGCTTTTGTTGTTACTTTCCATAACCCATCTCAAAAAGGCATGAAGATGTTTTTCGAAGATTATGGAGGTGATTTAGACTCTGAAACTAGTAAAAAATTTGTAGAACTACTGAAAAAAGAAAAATATTCTAGACTCTGTTTGTGTTTACGTTATCCATTCCAATGTTATTTAGAGATACCTGCGGTGATTTAAAGACCTGACTGTAGGTAAGAAAATTGTAAAATGGCAGAAGTTGAAGATTATATTGAAGAAGAAAAGACTGAGGTAAAAGATAATTATGATAATGAAGTTGAAATAAAGCAAGAATCAATTGCAATACTCGCAGCTCTTGGAACCACAAAGGAATATTTAGGGGTTGATATGAGTCTGGGTGATGTAAAAAGATTATCAGTAAAAGACATTGAAAAATATTATAATCGATACCAGGCGGTATTGGGTAAGAAAATTAATGGTGGGTTAGTTGATTCATCTCTTCAATTAGTTTCTCAAGTCATTTCTTATGTGGTTCCTTTGGATGATATAAAATCTCTTTGTGAGGATTTGAAGAATGATGATTTGGTTAATCGTGAACTAACAAACATTGTAGGTCTATTAGCATTAAAGGCAGGAAGATTGACAGCACTTGCTAGCGGGTTATTCCAGGTTGTTAAGCACATAAAATTCAACAAAATACAAGAAGTTTCAAGGACAATTACAGATAATTCTAAAAATCAACCAGCTCCGCTGAACAAAACTGAGCAGGATACTAAGAAAAATGCTGGAGGGTGTGATACTGTTTATTAGTTTAAAGATTTCGTAATGTTATGTAAAAAATCATGTCTGAAGAAGTTGTAAAAAGAAATAAAAAAATTATAAAGAAATCTATTAAAGTTATTGAAGATGCAGTAAGGATAATAGATCATAAAAACCAAAAAATTAAAGAAATTGGAAAAGATATTGAGATTCTAAAAGAACAAATAAGGAATAATTATAACAAAACTTAGCACAACTAATTTAAAGATTCTTTACTTTTTGAAATAAATAATAATGTCCGAAGAAGTTGTTGAGCAAATTACTAGAGACCAACCAAAAGAAAAAACTGAAGGTAATGCTTCTAAAAAGAGGGATAAAGATCCTAAAAAAGTAGCAGCAGGTAAGAAATTAGCTGAATATAATAAAAAAGCCAAAGAAGCATTAGCTAGAGAGACCCTGCGAATGAAACGTGAAGAAGAGCAAAATGAAAATGGAGAGAGTGAATCTAATCGGGAAGCGAAAGCATGGATTCCAGAACTATCTTTTACAACCGTTTTATCTATTGTAGGAATAGGGTTTACAGCATTTGATATTTTTATGAGGTACCGTCAAAGTATAAAGACCGACAAAGCTGAAAAGGAGGATAATAAAAATAGAATAGTAGATTTATCTCAAGTTCCACCCACACCACAACCTCTAGATCGACCAAAAATTGGAATGATGTAATTTCAGCGTATCTTCCCCTAAAAGGATCTAAAGATTTCTTACTGATGTAGTAAAAAATCATGTCAAACGAAAACAAACTAGCGAAAACTGTTACTGATTCAGCGGTACTTATTGGGTTAGCAGCTGCTGTTGGTTATGTAGCAAAAAAGGCTATGAGAGAATCATTTATGAACGACCCATCCTCAAGTATTACAAATTATGCTAAATGGGTTGTTGTATTGTCAGGTAGTATGTACCTAAAAACATATTTAGAGGATCAAAAGATTTTACCAATGTGAGGAGAATAACCTCAAATTAAGGATTTATAGAACTGATAGAAGCAAAGAAATATGGCAACAATAGCACTGATGTTTGGAGGAGCAATTTTGAATGCAACCGCCTTTGTTGGTGGATCATATCTTGCAAAATATCTTTCTGGTGATAAAACTGATACAGAAAAAATACGACACGATAAGGCATTAGAAAAATATCAAAAAGATTACTCTGAATATCAGGAAAATAGACAGAAACTAATTGATTGGAAAGTACAACAAAAGGATGCAAAATATCAGGCATCAAAAAATATTTCGAATACAGATGAAGCTTTGAAATTATATAGTAAAATGCATGAACCAAAATTTGCGGATTATTATAGACCTAGTGAAAATCAAAAGATGGGCGAAATGGCATATGTAGGTGGTGGTATGTTAGCTTTGGGGTATGCAGCTAGTAAATTCTTTTAGGTTATATTTCTTCATCTAAGTATCTAAAGATTTATTAAAGATGAGTAAAAAAATCATGGATGAAGAAATACCATTATTAGATATAACAAAAGGAGAAGATGATGTAGATGAAGAAGGTGAAAAAACTTATCAAAGTCCATCAACATCAACCTCCATCGACCAGGGCTATCTTGGTTATTCAGAATATATGGCCGAAAGAAAACGACTTCAATGGGAAATAAAAGCTGAAGAGAAAAAACCGGCAGATATTAGTGAAAGAGATGAGAAATATGAATTAAGGATAGAAGGAGCGGAAATGCTGAAAAATTATTTTCCAAATTACAACCCAAAAGATAGTATATTTAATCCAATATTAGAAGATGACGGGAGTATATGGGTAAAATTAACTGGTAGGGAAGATAATGTACCACATAAAATTATTGAACCTAATGGGGATATAGTAAAAAATTTTGATTCGCTTCCAAAAGGAATAAAAAAATCACTTGGTGCAGATTATGAATCAATGCTTATAAAAAATAATAATCTTTTATCACAATTGAATAAAAAAAATGAAGAAAATAAGGATTTATATACCGCGTTAGCTGGGTTAAGATCAGTTTTAGAAACAGGTGAAAAGGAGATAGAACAATATGTTACAATTGATAGAAAAGAGTTGAGAGAAATAATTGAAAGACAACAAACCAGAATCGCTGAAAGTGAAAGCTATTTAGATGCAGCTGTTAAACAGAAGATTGATGCAAAAACAGAGGTTGAAAAACTTAAAGTTGAATTGAATCGATACAAAGATGAAATAGATAAGTATAAGAATGGACAGTCAAATTTAACAATGTTAGAACGTGGTAATGAAAGATTAAAATCTGAAGTTGATAAATTTAGGGAACTAACAAGAAAGAGTATTATTTACAACCAAGAACAAATAGCTGATATGGAGAGTAAAAATGAAGAAATAATTAAAAATCTACCATTACGAGAACGTGTGAAGGCTATCTTCAAAAAGTATGGTTTTACAGTATTTGCAGTTGTGAGTGCTGTTGGTGTAGTCATTGGTGTTATAGTTTCTAATCTTTCTAAAGGTCTATCCACATTAGGTAAAGGTGTGGGAAATGGGTTGAAAGCTATTGGTAAGAAACTTGGTGAAATATTACCAGGAATGGTTGGAGCTATCGTGAGCTTTCTGTTCAAAACAGCTGGCGAGGTCATTGGCTTTTTAGGTAGGAATGCTTGGCTTTTGATAATGGCTGTGGTTCTATATTTTGTGGAAAGGGTAAAGAAGAGTCGATAACAAAAACCTCCCGAATTCATTTAAAGATATCATGTTGATCAGTAAAATACAATATGGATGACTACAATAGCATTTATCCTAATTTGCCTGTTAATTCAGAACCGAGTTCATCATTTCAGTCGGTTAATTTCAGACTACAAAAGTCATGCGAAGTACTACAAAATCTTGAGAAGGAAATTAAACATTATGAAAAAGTTAGGAAAAAATACAATAGAGCGAGGGGGATATTTACAAAAATAAGTGTTAGTAGTGGGTTGTTTTCAGTTATCCTATCTGCAAGTGGACTTGGGACTTCCCTTACTGGTTTTGGCGCTGTTGTTGGTATCCCATTAGGAGCGGTTGGAGGTATTTGTGGGGGAATATCGGTTGGATTCGGTGCAGCTTCTAAACGACTTTCACATAAAGTTAGTAAACATGAACAGACAGTTTCTCTGGCAAAAGCAAAAGTAAACACTATTCACGACTTGGTTTCAAAAGCAATGAAAGATAATGCAATATCCGACCAAGAATTTTCTCTAATTTTATCAGAGGTGGATAAGTTTGAAAAACTAAAACTAGAAATCCGCCAAAAAACCAGGAAAGATACAGAAAAAACTTAAATATGAAACAGATAAGAACAGAGGTTCGAGCGGAAATATTAAAGGAACTTACCGCACGTTGAAAATTTCATATGAGAGAACTTATGTAGGATGTAATTGTTTTGCTGGTGTTAGAAAAGAGGTGATTTAAAAGCAACATGTTATGAACAAAAAAAATGTCATTATTCAATGATTTCAGAAATATGTACCCAAGGGCTGATATAAGTCATTTCACATTTGTGCCTGATTCGTATGGTGGATATATTAAATGGCAAGTTGATGGTACAACAATAATGTCAAATGATGATCCTACTGGAAAAACATGGATAGATAATATTTCACCCCGTTTGAAAAGAATTTTATGGAAAGATTTAGGTTTGAATGGTGATGAATTGAGTTCATTTCCTGAAAGTTTAACATTAACCAATAGATCTTATCCAATACCAGCTTTTAATTTTGATGACTTTTCAACTGATATAACAAAAATGTTAACCTATCTGGATATATACGTGTCAAATACTAAGAAATTTACAGCAAAGATGAGAAACATATTTACATCACAAGTTGTTACTTTCAAATTTGGTAAACAGAGTAGAAAATGGTTGAACGCCCCTGATATGAATTATTGGCCACAACAACTTAATCTCATTACCTCTTAGGTAATCTCATTTCATTTATCCGTAATGATGACTTTGCTGATTTCAAATATGCCTGGTTTATCCCAACAAGTGGAAATGGGCTCACTAAAGCTGGACTTGGTAGATTAAATCGATCCGCTGAAGCTTTTGTTTACTGTATATTGGGTGCACAAGTTAACACAAGAAATTCAATTTATGGTAATGGCGGTGGAGCGATAGAGACACAACAAGAATTCTTGGCCTTATTTGAAAGTAGTGTGATCGAGAATGACATTTCTAGTTCTATCCAAAGGTATCAATTAGCTGTACAAGAAGCGAAATTACGGCTTGATTTAGCTATTGCTCCTGGTGTATGGTTGATGCCAAGTAATATGATAATCAATACTGAAAGCGTGACAGGTTTTAATAACAAGTTGATGAAGGCGAGTAATGATATGAATTTTGGCGTGAATAATTCCCTAAACACTGAAGCAAAACAAATTGGAATAAGTCATAACTTAGGATCTTCAAAGTTAAATTTACCTCATAGAACTGAAACGAAAACAAAACCATCAATTAAAACAGACTCGACGAAACAGGAAATCCGCAGTACCAGCTCCGCTGAAAATAATATTTACTCAACACAGCATGAAAAGAATATATTAGCATTTATAGTTGTCACTGGTGGATTAGCGTGGTTTCTATTTCGGTAATCACGAGATCACAGTCTGATGCAGCTGGCTATTTCACGTGGCCACTAATTTGCATACAATCGCTGTTCACGTGGAGAACAATAGATTGCATACCAGAGCCCCCTAACAACCGACGAACCTGAAAGTAGATTTCGTTTTTACCTCTAGCGCTCTAAATTGCTAGGGAAGTGTGGAATGTTGACGTCATAGGGTTATAAAAGCCAAGTACTTGCGAAATAGCTTTGGAAGTCATTATGAACAAATTGAATTTTTATTGTTGACTTGTGAACCTAATACGCAATAAACGAAATCCTCTACAGATAGATTCAATCTACCCAAACGGTTATTATATAAATTTAAAGATGAATATGGTGTAATCAAACAAAATGTTAAGCATAACAATGTATGAGTCTGAAACTAGGATTTATTTAGATCCTCCGCTTAAAAATCTTCGGGAGATACAACTCCTAGATTGTAATATACAAACCAAAAGATTGATTAATTTCAAGGATAAACAGATAATATTCAATGATAAGAATCAGGGCTTCATAATAATTCAACCTGGTACATATTCGCTTCGTAATATTCAATCAATCTTTCTTAATGATCCTGATGGGGAAAAGATAACAATAATTGAGACTGATACTGTTGACTATATTTATTCAAATAAGAACTTCAAAATTAAACTTACGAGAGGGTTGGGATTTGGTTTAGGAGTTCCTGAAGTCATAAATCCTGGTAAATTATACCCCATAAATATACAAATTAAGGAACCCCTGAGACTTATGTGTAGTATAGTTGATAACAAGTATTCGTATATGAACAAAAATAAAAATGGAGAACTTGTGAAACTCTCACCATCACAACTACTTGCAAACATACCCTCAAAGGATTATCCAACAATTCCAGTTCGAAAATATGAGACTCTAATAAACCACTTTGATTTAACCATCTTAGACAATGAATGGAAAAAACTTGATCTTAAGGGTTCTCCTATAACTTTTAGTTTAAGATTTAGGTAAATTTTTGTTATGTTATGTAACTCAAGTAAATTATATAACATAATTAGATCCTATCAATCTTCACCCCATAACTCTTTCATTAACTTTAACTTGTTGTGTGATTGTAAAGTATGAAGATATTCCATCCTTTACATGTTTTTTTGTAAAACTTATTTTTATCTATAATTACTATATTTAAAATAATTTCAAATGAAATAATAAATATTAAAAATTCAAATTTTATTTTTTTGTTTAACAACATTCTTTACATTGTCTCTTTTGTTTATTATGTTTACATATTCCTTTGCCTTTACACTCTATACAGATATACCTTTGTAATTTGTGTTCACATATTTGAGAACCTTTACATTCTTTACAGTATGACTTAATTTTATTATGTTCACATATTTGTGTACCTCCACACTCTCTACAAAAATATTTACACTTTCCATGAATACAAATATAATTATAATTATTATTTTTATTATTAATAGTATCTTTTGGTATTAATTTAATAATCTCCTCATATGGAAAATTTTTTAACTCTTTAATAAAATCTTCTTTTCGCATTCTAGATCGTCCTTTAATTTTTAACTCTTTAGCAATTTTTTTCAATTCATCAAGTTTCAATTTTAGTAACTTTTCCATTTGTACTTGATTAATTTATTTCTTTAAATTAACATTAAAAAATTCAAAATTTTATTTTCTTTCTTGGTAAAAATCTCTGTTTAATTTTCTGATAAATCCTTGAACAATTTTTATTATTAATTTTTCTGATACTTTTGTAAACTGGAAAAAATCTCTGTTTAATTTTCTGATAAATCCTTGAACAATTTTTATTATTAATCAAGTGTTCTAAAACCCCCCATTTTCTACTCTCTCTGACTGAATGATTAGTTCAATGATTGATTGTTGGGTTGACTGATTGATCCTTTGTTTTTTTCAAGAATAAAAGTTAATGGTATTGCAGTATTACTTACTCGAGAGAGTTGCTTGACTTTGTGCTTGAGGAGCCTAAAATATGTACAGATTTGTTATTTTATATTAACATATTACAAATAACGCAGTGTGAGAAAATTAATTTGTAAGCGTTTTTAATACAACAAGCCTGCATTTTTTGTCTATTTTTCATTTTTCCAAATAATAAATACATACATAATTATATTCATAAAATACATTCATACATAAAACGGCTTGCTGAGATTGATAGTGACTTTTGAATTATGATGTTTGCTTTGTAAATAGATATCTACGTTCAATTGGAAGTCAGGGGTTTGGGTTTGTTCGCTAAGGGACCAATAGCAGCAGTTCATGACCTGTGAAATACAAGGCAAAGACACATAATAATCTTTAATTTGAGGCACAAAGTATATCACGATTCATTATCTCCAGAAGCTAATGTCATAGGTACTTCTCCAAGCTGGCTGTTTGAATCCCCTGCCTGAGATAGATAAGTGAATGAGAGAGACATCAAAATATGTTGATGACACCATCTGATATTCAATGGGAAAAACAGCAGCAAATGGGGATGCTGTTAAATATTTTCCTTGCATTTTCTAAGTGCTATTTGAGACTGACAGAGAAGGATTTTCATTTGTAATTTTTTTGCTTTATAAAAGATATTTTCAACACACATAGCAGCCCTTCTGTCAGATCCTCTAAGCTCTGATTTACAGATATCACTGTAATGTTCTTGCTTACTTTCTGTTCGTTGTTGACCAAGAAAAATGCCAGGATAAGCTAATTCTTCAGAGTACCTGTCTCTAAATATGCTCAACGGTCTATTGCCTTCAGCTGGAGCAACATTCATTATAACTTGCCGCTCATTATTTTCTAAAAAGTCAGATGATGTTAACATTGTATCCGTAACACCAGCAGGTATAATCAGCTTCATCTTCACTCCATTCATGTTCATCATCTAAGTCTTGTGGCTCATTATTTTGACTGTTTTCAGTGGTTTCTCTTGATCCCTCTTCAATCAAATTGTCAATTGTTTTGCTATTTTTAATTATTTCCTCATTGTATTGCTGAGCCCAATCTGAGTTAAATATAATTCCTTCATCCTTCTGAAGAGTACTATTATTCATGAACCAAACTGCTGCTTGTGCTACCTTATGAGGTCTTATATTTAATGATAAAGCACTACTTTTATATTGCAACTTCCTTTTTAAATTGACTTTGATTGTACAAGTCTCATTTGGTAACCTTGGTAGCATACTGACTGTATTAGTTACATCAGCAGGAACATTAACAGCATTACCATGAATTTTAAGTTGCTTTCCTCTAGGAGCTTGCATTAACTTTTGAAATGCAATTCTTGGTGCCAGTAACCTACATTCTAATTCATTGAGATAAAAAAATGCAGGTTTTTTCTGGAAATGTCATTCCATTCACCACTTATAATGGTGCCATTTTATTTTTAACCAAATATTTATAACATGTCAAACAAACCCATTCAACATCATCAACACTTTTGTTGTTAGAAATATGTTTATCAACATTAAACACAACTGATGACAAGTGCAAATATAGAGTGGGCCTTGAGAGACTGTTTCATGAAACTTTGAAATAGTTAACTCAATATTGCTCTTTGTTTTTGCTCTGTAAGATTTCATATATTATATTCTGCTGTACTTTTTCATTGACTGTTTTTGAAGATCTCTGGTTTCTCATACATGCATTATGTTTGGCCTTTTGATCTGCAGATTCAGTTTCAGATCTAAAAGTTCTCATACGAGCATTATGTATTGCTTTTTGCTTAGGCAATTTAATTTCAGCTCTATAATTCCTCATGTATACATTAGCTTTTTCTTTATGTTCAGCTAATTCAATTTCAGCTCTATAATTCCTCATGTATGCATTAGCTTTTTCTTTTTGTTCAGGTGATTCAATTTCAGCTCTATAGTTCCTCTTGTATGCATTAGCTTTTTCTTTTTGTTCAGGTGATTTAATTTTGGCTCTATAATTTCTCATGTATGCAGTAAGTTTTTCCTTTCGTTCTGAAGACTTAATTTTGGCCCTATAACTTCTCATGTAAGCATTTCATTTTGCCCTTTTGTCTGGTGAATCACTATTGGTAACTTTGTCTTGTGTAGTTGCCTTCTTAGCTGCTTTATATTTCATATCTATTCTTCTCTTTTCTTCCACATCAGCACGTGCTTTATTAGGTCTAGGCTTTCTTACCTTGTTTACATTTTCAGACTTTGCAACATCATTAAAGCCCATTGTACATTCATTGCCATTTTGTGACATAAAGTCATATTTTCTTTTGGACGCATTCAAAGTACATGGTTAAGAATCAATAAATACATCTATGTCTGTTTTGTTTGAAATTCTTTGCACAGTGGAAGCATAGTGCATTTCACCTATGTGCCCTATATGTATAGTCCTACAATTCTGTGAAACATTTGCAGCTTCAACAAAGCTTCTTTCACTAAAATTTTCATTTGACTCCACAATATTAATTTTCAAATTCATAGCATCTGCCACAGCTTGAATTATGATGTGATCAGCCCACATCCCTTGTCTGGACATTGAAGTTAAATATTGAGACCACGTCATATTATCTGCAACACTTTCTATAAATTGTTCAGGGTGGTCTAGCAAATATTGAACTCCAGCAGTTCTTACTCCTGAATGACGTCTTGCTTCATTGTATAACTGATGTGCTACAGGTCTAAAGAAGCAATCCCCATTTCCTCCTACATCTAGTGAAATGAGTCCAAGAGTATGTATTCTGTTATAAAAAAACTTAATCATTGTTCTCATCGCATATTACTCTTAACGAGGTGGGAATACTGCTTCCTCTCGGACCTGGATTTAACTCAATATCTCCTGACAGCAAAGTTTTTAATTTTGATACATTACACAATGATTCAGACTTAAAATAATTGCTATAAAAACTGTCTTCTCTCTTCAAAAACCTGATGTCCCATTGTTTATACTGACTAGCAATGCTATACAACAATCATGAAGCAGGAACTGCACTTTTAATCAAACTTGTTTCTTTTTCTCAGTTTTCTGTGTTTTAGCGAGTTCAAAACTTTTTTTCAGTGATATTCTGGAAGGTTCTCTATCTCTTACTTTTCGATTCCTCAGTTGTCTGGACTGCTGCAAAATCCTACTGCAATGATCAGTAATATTAAATACACTTTTATAATTATTGTCAGCTTCTAATGAAGACCCTTTGCAGGATTAGGTCACGTGCTTGGATACCACTTAGCAACGCCATGCTGGGACGCAAGCGTTCCAGCCGCCATTTTGAAAATTATAGCGTGGCGAAGCGACTTTCTGGGTTTGCTGTCAACATACAAGCGATCTATTTATGCTGGAGTTCATGTTCAACGGTTTTTTCAAAACTTTTGTATTTGTTTTGTGAAGTAACTATAAAACGTTTGTGAATTTTGGAGAATACGGAACCACCGTGACTACCTTTTGGATTCATGGCGAGCAACGGAGGTAAGCAATTGTAAAATATATTCGTTGTTGTTTGTGCTTTGTTTTGTCATTTTTGCCTCGAAAAGGATTCGTATGCTCACATTTAAAATTCACCGCAACTCTGAGGAGTTATATCAACAATTATGGAAACTATAGTTACTGAAATGTGTAGCAAGCTTGTGATCGTTCTCATCGAAGTCATTGACTAATTTTACGCAGTTTGCCGTCATCTCCCTGAATAGTTTTGGTTGTTTTCCTATTTTGACTCGCAGTTGAAGGTAGTCCGAGTTGCCAAGAGCCCAAGAAAAAAGCAAAGGGTGGGAACTATCATTGCTGTGTCCCGCAGTGTACCGGAGACAGCCGCTATGACAGCTCGCTGTCATTTCACCGAATGCCCAATGAAGAGCAAATTCGAAAGCAATGGATCGCTAAAATCAGAAGGGATGTTGGTCCATATTTCAAGGTTAGTGGTTTTTTTTGGAAGAAGATAATTCCACTGATTGATTTCCTATTTGTCTTTCATTCTTTTTATCTACATGGATACAATGTTTTAACACCTACTCTGTTATGAACAAGATAACTTCCAAGACAAGGGTTTGCAGTAAACATTTTAAGGACGAGGACTTCAATGCTCCCGATAATGCAGGCAGGCGTCTACTCAAAAAAGGAACTGTCCCCACCGTTTTTAGCTGGGCAACGGCTTCAAACAACAGGCGCAAGATAATCAGACATGTTGAAAGGTGTGTAAGAAAATCAACAATTATTTATGTGGGGCAAGCTATACCAAATCAATGATCAAATCATCATAGCCCTGTACTTTACCAATTGTTGTCATTCCTATTTTGCTGGTATTTTTATTTTTGGATGCACCTGATCTGACCCAACAATACTTTGAGTTTTTTTACTTTTTTCTTGACAGTGCCTGTCAAGCAGATGAGAGTGATAACAGTGATGATGCTCCAAGTGCAACTGAAGAATTCACTGATTCCCAAGCAATGATAGAAGAGCTTGAGAAGACAAAAGCGCTACTTCATGCTACACAAGCTGAGCTGGAGGATCTTAAAAGAGAATCACAGACAGCCTCTAAAGAAGCTAATACTGCTCTTGCCCACCTACAAGAAGAGTTTCGAAGACAAAAGGAAGAAGCTGCATCTGGACTTAAGATTTACAAGTTTGGCATTGAGAGATTCTCAACAGATGATGATGCAATCAAGTTTTACACAGGGTTCTGTTCATATAAGCATTTCTTACTTTTCTATAATTTGATAAGACCTACAGCAGAGAAAATGACATATTGTTATGCAACTGGTGTCCTAGAAAACCGCCCACATGTCCGAGCTATGCAACTGATAGATGAATTATTTATGTTCCTTGTTAGGATTAAACTAGGGCTTTTTCAGCAAGATCTTGCACACCGTTTCAATTTACATATCTCATCTGTTAGCAGAAAAATTACTACTTGGGCTAATTATTTATATTTTTTCTTGGGTTCTCAACCTATTTGGCCTTCCAGGGCTGATGTTTGTGCCAAGATGCCAGGAGAATTTAAGAAGCTCTATCCAACTACACGTGTTATCCTTGATTGCACAGAATTTTTTGTTGAGACACCATCATCTCTTCTGTTGCAGTCTCAACTGTACTCTTCCTACAAGAGTAACACCACTCTCAAGGGCTTAATAGGCATTTCACCACATGGTGCCATCACTTTTGTTTCTTCTTTGTATACAGGGGCAATTTCAGATAAAGAAATTACAAGATGTTCAGGTATACTTGATTTACTTGAGGCTGGGGATTCTGTGATGGCAGATAAGGGTTTTGATATTGAAGATCTTCTTAGGGAAAAGGAAGTAGACCTTAACATTCCTCCTTTTTTGGAGAGTAGAACCCAGTTTTCAGCAGCTGAGGTTCAGAAGACAAAAATGATTGCAAAAGTCAGGATTCATGTTGAGAGGGCCATTAAGAGGATAAAAGAATTTCACATTTTCGATTCTGATGTTCCCTTGTCTATGTTAGGCTCAATTAATCAGGTATATACAGTGGCATGCTTATTAACAAATTTTCAAGGGCCCCTAATTTTAAATGGAGACAACTTTTAAATGGAGGTACAGTTATATAATGAGGTTGTTCACTAGTAGGTTTAATAAAGTTTTTGACATGCTTTTTCTTGTGCTGTATTTTTCCTTATTACATATTACATTGATCCTAGGAAATAGTTGAAAAAGAACATGTCCACCTTATCTTTGCTGTCTTGGAAAAAAATTTTATCAAAGAAGATTCGTTGGCAAAAATACTTAGTGTCATTCATATAACAAAAAAAGTCACACCATTCTAACCCTGTCAGTGCCAACTGGCACTGCACCTGTAAATAGTATTCATGATTTCTTTTCAGTGTTATCTCATCGGACACTGGGTCAATTGCAAGATATCTGACATTTTTGAAATCTGTCTCCCCCTCTTGTACAACTTTGATTTCGCACAAACCAAATGGGTTACGCCCTTCATTTGCTGCTTTGATGTCATAGACCTTGCGGTCAGGACTACATCCCAACCATGGGCACTTTGGATTAATGACTAATCCACATGGGAATACATTGACCATGCCAGCTTTAGCGACATTAGCATACACTGTAGCTGCATGTGGCTCCATTTCAATTCCTCTCTTCATAGCTGCTGTAACAACACGACGTGAAGGATTTATTTGCCTCACCAGGTTTTCAAAATTTGTTACACGTTTTTACAATGAGCCATATAGAAAAGCAGGCCTATTACATGATGGCAATAGCCACTTGCACCTGCAACACAGGAACATTTTCCAGTGATGCCCTTGTCCTCCAACTTTACAAATATTTCCAAAAGATGCGGGGGCTCACTTTTTCTCATGGATCGGAAACATTTACCGGAAACTTTCACTTTATCTGGCAGGTAAGTCACTGAAAGACATGAAAGATTGTTCATCAAAGGGTACGAAATACTGTGTGGCATATAGATGCACAACAATCACATTTCAGAGTAAATAGTTACTGGATAATTATTATTATATCCATTTCGTAGGACATAAAATAAATGTGAAAATAAAACACGCACTCACGTGACGAAATATTGCTCACCTTGAATATTGTGGAGATATCCAGGTTCAGCAAAGAATTTGTAGGCTTTGCTTGTGCTTGTGCAACCAGAAGAGATTTTCGCGTAGCTCTCTACTTCGGCAAACGTCAGGGTAGGAAAGAGGTGGATATCTTGCGTCGGATTACCGGTAGAACTTCGTTCTTTATACAACAAAAAATATTAGAAACAACGCGGTTTTGCTGAGTACTCTATGGTAACAACACACCAGTTGTCACAGAAGACAACCACTCTTCGCGAGTAAACTAAATGGAATTCTGTCAGAGGTACCGTATCTTATATTGAGCGAATGAAAGTTCAAATCTTTTCCGAGGCAAAACAAAGGACTAACAACGAATATTTCAGTTACAGTTGCTTACCTTCGTTGCTCGCCATGAGGCCAAAAGGTCGTCACGATGGAATAGGTTCCGTATTCTGTCAAAATATGCGAGTGTTCCTTCCAAAATTCGAACAAGTATAATAGTTATATCATTTACAAAACTAAAAGTTTGAAGATGAACTCTTTTAAATCGCTCGTGTCGCTTAACTACACTATAATTCTAAATATGGCGGCTGGAACGCTTGCGTCCCAGCATGGCGTTGCTAGGTGGTATCCAAGCACGTGACCTAATCCTGCAAATGGTCTATTTCTAAACCAGGCACAGAAATCAAACATGTTTCAGTGTGACAGCCTTTTTTTAAACTTGTTTATCGCCACAATCCCTTTGGCTGCAATTTGCGTCTGACAAGAAACTTGTATTCGTGTTTTCAAAGTCAGCATTTATTCCCCGAAATGAATTGTTGGTTTCCTGTAGGAAATAATTCGTGTCACAAAGGTCACTGTTGGTTCCCCGAAGGGAATTGTTGGTTTCCCGAAGGAAATTGAATGACCCAGAACACTTTTGAGCAGCAACACACATCACGCGCTCATCATGGTGGTCTTTCAAACATCTTAGCGGTTCGGCAAAATTCCATTTTCTTTTGGAAACTCTAAAGCTTACACCTTCGAAAAAACTTAAAAATGTCTTTAGGAAAAATGTTAGCCACAGTGTTTGAATGCTGTGCCTGATCTGTGGTATAAAATAACGATAAAACATAGTAAAGTATTTATCTTACCTTCACTCGACGAGCACATGGAAAAAGGGTTGACGCAGCTCAATCTTCTTGCAGTCGATATAAATTCGACAAAATGGCGAAAACATATCGGTAATTATCGTTTGCACAATCCGTCGCCGTATCTTCGCCTTATCACTTGCCGTAGATACACGAAACAAACCCGAAATATCTTCCTGACTCATTCGAGAGGAAACCGATTTTCTTTCGACTAAAATCGCTGCCGAAAAACGGAAGATAAACCGAAGATTCGAGTATTACTTACTTACTTACTTACTTACGCACGCACTTACACGACCGATGACATAGAGGCTTACTGCCTGGTTACCAGGCAGTAGCCACAAAAATCCATTGAAATGAATAAGTCTCATTCTGAAGGTAAGTGAGGACAGGGAGACAAGAATGTAATGTAACCTTGAAATCAAACTTCTCTTTAATGAAACAGATATGAGTGTACAGTGATAACTCCAAAATCCAACTAAAATATTTAAAATGACTACTGAAGTCAAAATTAAAATTCACTGAGCTGCAAGTACTGTAAGAGGAACAGAAACTATTACATAAATGATTCTTAGGAGACTTTAAGAGACAGTAAAACGTGATACTCTATAATGACTAGAACTGTTCGGGCACAGTATATCTAAATACTATACATGCAAATGTGTCAACTTGTCTGTGACTACTTAAACCTCAATTTCTTGCACCTATTTCAGCTTCGCAACTTGTGCCTAGTTTGTTGCAATTGATATCTGGTTATTAATGTGGCTGAATCAACAATTGATTTCAGTGTACTGAGTTAATCTTTTGTCAAATCAGTGGTTCTGGTGAGAATGGAATAATACTACAAACAGGAAACTAGTAATGAAACGTAAGTGGGAGACACTATTGAGAATACATGCGTCGTGCTGGGCTCTCATCAGGTCTTGGTGACAATGACCGTCCACGTGGAGACCGAGCTCTGGCAACAGGTGAACGAGACCTCCGTGGGGAACGGGATCTTGACCTGCTTTAGAACACAGTGAAAAACAGTTAATTAAAGGAAGGGAACTATGTTGGTCCAATACACAGCTGTGCCATCACTTTTCATAAGGGGTTCATGGACTATTATAAACCAGTAGAACCAACTTGGAGGAAAAATGGCTTTGTTAGCATATATTGCATGGTGTGAAATCAGTAAGATTCACATATAGATTTTTTGACATTTATTTTTTGCAAGGGTGAACATGTAATGGGCAATAGACAACAATAGCATCTACCAAGCTGTTTAGCTTCTGTAACTTCCTAGAGTATAGTTCTACAGAAAAAGATTTAGCCAACTTTTATCCAGCTGATTTGGTAAATACTTTATGCCCAGCCCCATCCTTTTTGCCATTTTGTCAACTGATTTTCAGGAAAAAATACTACAGTAAGATGTTAAAGTCATGTACACAGGCAATAGTATTCACCTCAAGCGACGTCGTGGCGAAAGTGAGCGCGACTGTCTTCGGCCTCTAAGCCTCTGCAGAATTAGGTAACCAAATTGGTTAGAAATAAAACACTTATAAGCCTACTGTCTCTGTGATGCAAATTTGTTACTACCGACCCAATCACAAAATTGCTAGATTAAGTGTACAATGGGCCACTGATTAGTAAATTGGAAATTGGTTGGTGTAATGGAAGCAATGAGAGACCTGAAAGCAAAATTGACAATTTGGTTATGAGAATTAAAAATGGTTCATTTGAGTTGAATGGTTCAAATGAGTTGCATAGAATTTGCATGGGGTTCACCACTTAATATGAAACCTGTGCCCTATTATAATAATAATAATAATAATAATAATAATAATAATAATAATAATAACAATAACAATAACAATAATAATGAACTTTATTTGAATGTCAACTGTATCTAGCACAGCCGTACCAATTGGGGACACTGCAAAGCACAGATTAAATCAAATCATATTAAATTAAATTAAATCAATCAAATCGATATGTTGGTTTTTTTGTGAAGAGGGGAAAACTGGAGAACCCAGAGAAAAACCTCTTGGAGCAGAGTACAGAATCAACAAACTCAGCCCACATATGACGCCAGGGCCGGGAATTGAACCTGGGCCACACTGGTGGAAGGTGAGTGCTCTCACCACTGCACCTACCCTGCTCCCCTATGTTTAGATTTTTTATTGTGGCATTTCACCTTAGAGAAACAAGGTATGAAAAATAATTTTTTTTCCTGTCAGTGATGGTACAATGGAACCCTGATATAACGACATGCCAATGGAGCAATGAACTTATATCATTATATCGTGGTATTGTTATTTTGAGACTCCTGATATAACAATATTGCTGTAAAATAACCAAAAATATTGCTGTATTGGGGTAAAATTAACATACTTTTTTACTACATATTGTTTAATTAAACTTAATGTAATGAGTATCAAATGACTCACAAACATAGCGTTTCAAGCAACAATTTGCAAAACATTAGACTTTATCAAGGTTTTGCAACAAAGTCTGTGGTATGAATCTTAAATGGGAAACAAAACTTAAACATTTGAAGTTGTGACAGTAATCATTTTTACATTTTGCTGTTTGTATTAAATTCAATGTTTTTGTTTAAATTACAACTGTGTACTGATACTGTAATATCATTATGTTGGGGAAGATTTTACGCTTGGTGGGCTAAAAACTCATGGTTATATAGGGAGTATCATTATATTGAAGATCGTTATGTCAGGGTTCTGTCCCATACATTTTACTGTTACTTTTGCCATGATAGCCTATTTATCATTATACCGGGATTTTTTATAACAAGGATAGTTATACTGGGGTTTCACTGTAGTACTAATCTTATTTTGAGATACTGCTGGTGATTATTTTCTTAACCAGATGGTTATACTAGCTAAAATTGTGACAACCATCATGAACTGACCTCAGTGAGCCTGATACGTTTGCCCATCAGCTCAGTACCATCAAGTCGCTTAAGAGCTCTCTGCATATCATTTAAAGAAGCAAACTCAACAACCCTACGGGATAAACTGAGTGTTAGCAATGATAATTTTCCCTGTGATCCTGTTAACATTGTGATTATGGATTGATTTTGTCAATCAACATGTGCAAAAAGATGATCATGCGCTGTAGCTGGCAAGAATGGTTGAAAAGGTGGAACTCAAGATTAGACTGATAATGAATAGGTTGAGACACTGAAAGTGACTGATTAAAAAATAGTCAAAGAGACAAGGCCCACACTCACCCTTCTCCTATTCTATCTCTGTGGCACTGTGTGAATGTCACCTCTCCTGCTTGGCGCATGTAATCTTTCAAATCCTAGAAAAAGATAATAAAATTAGATAATCTATTCCTTTAACCATTATAACTACAATACTTTTCATTTTCAGTGCATGTAATAGAAGAAAAAACAAAAAACTGGTTCCTAGGTATCTCATCTCAGCTTACAACATTTTCAACAGTTCATCCTATTTCCTTCCATGACTTTATACTGTTGTCTATGGTAGAGTAGTTGCGCAGCTTTTCCTTGCACAAGCAGAAAATTAATATGTAAATACAGATGTTTATTTTGAATTTCTGTATGTTACTTTCTAGTATATGAATTCTAGAGACAAAACCCTTCCAAGACACCTAGATCTGACACAAAAAAGGATAGTGCTATTCATTCTATACATGCAAGTGTCTTAAGCTGCTCGTAGGGATGGCAAGTTGCATGATTTCATAAGTGGTAGCTAAGGCTGTTCACAGGTTTACATATTCACATCAACTTCTCAAAACCTGATCAAAAATCATGCACATCCTAACTGTCAAGTATAAAGTGTGGGTACTCCCAAGAAACTCATCTTGAGTCTAATAACATTATGACATCCGTACATGTAGTCAGTAATATCTCGGCAAAATACTTCTTTTACACAAGACAATAACAATGAAACAAAACCGTTTAGACAGTTTCTACCACATGAAATAAAGAAAGTCTTTAAGGTGTTGTCAACCTTCTCAGACACAAACCATCCATTGCTTATGGGGTAATTAATTTTCTTAATTACAATTGACACTGTCTAACTGTATGCAATGGAGTCTTGAGTTAAAATGAAATAGTATTAAGACCACTTCAACAAACAACGCAGTTTGGAGTTGATGCACCTGCAAAGGAGTGTTTAGTACACACAAAGCAGAAACCTTACCTTTGAAAACTACCTATTGTAAGACCAAAGTTGCTTTACCATTTTTGTGAACTTTGAACTTAACCCAGTTGATAACCAAGGTTTTGTACCAGACTCAAGCTCAGCTTCATGCCACCTCTTGCCTTGTAAACAGACGCATGGGCCAAAAGCTCAGCCAAAGTAACCAAACCAGGAATCGAATGATCTACAGAATCATAAGGGCGACTAGCCAAGCGCCACATTTTTTGCCAGGGCCACATATTTCCCCACTACTAAGCACACACCAGTCTAGAGTTCAGGGATCGATTTCTGCCTAAACCAAGCTCTCATACCTTACCACTAATGTAGCTAAAGGTAAAGAAATGGAAGGAAAGGAAGTTACTTTAAGAGTAATTTACCTCACAATTTAATAATTAACTTTTCTTACTCAGAATCTGCTTTCAACAAGCACCACATTTGATTCAAATACAATGAATACAAATTTATGAATAAACAACCAGAGAAATAATTTTGTTCTGTTTCTTGAACTTTCGCTAGTTCAGTTTTTAGTTGCTTTTGAGACTGTCTACTTCAATTTCCATAGCTACTGAAAAAGGAGAAACTACACTATTTAAAAAGCACATTTTGCATTAATACTAAATAGAGAAGTGCTTTCAACATGCCTTGACCAGTCTCATTACAAACACAGACTATACAGGTGTTGGAAAATAAACTTAGGCAGCCATCTTTGTCAAAAAAGAACCAATTGGGGGAAAGTAGGGAATAAAGCAAACACTGAAATAGGAAATATCAAAGGAAAGAGAAGACAACGCACCCTACAAAGTCACCTAAATTGCATGCAAATAAGGAGCACTCCAATTCTACTGTCTATGTCAGTTTACATGTACATGTATGTCAAGTGGTTTTATAAAAATGGTTTCTTAACTTACTGCTCCAAAAGATAAGCCCTAATGTCTTAACTCACAAAAAAAATCACATCCATCTTGACTTTGACTTCGCTTAAACGAGTTTCTTTTCTCCTTTTCAGAGCTACTAACCTGAAGTTTAGTTTAAGAGCAATCTAAATTCTATCTTTGTTTGTTGCTACATACAATTCCTCTGGATAGAATTACAACGAGATTATCTGTGAGTATAGTCACAAAGATTTTAAGAGTCACGTTACTGCTCATATCACTTATACAAGAGCAAAAAGAAAATATGAATTTGATATAACTGCAAGTCCATTGCTGGATTTCTAGAATAATGGGCATCCACACCTGTTCAAACTTGGCACAGAAAATATTAGTAGAGTAGAATGACAATGAATAACTTTAGTAAAGAAAGAGTGTGTAAATGATTCTCACCTGCCAACTGGCACGGGATGATAGATTCTCAACAGTCAACTTAAACTCAGTGTTGTACGGTGCACCATATCTGGATAAGACATAAATAAAGACATGAAACGCCTGCCTGCTTCAGAACACAAACTGTATCAAAGTGCTCTATGAGCCAACTCATTCATGCTGAAGTAGTGAAATTAAGAGAAAGCGAGGGCAGTAAAGTCGTTGATAAATTGATTATTGTGGTGCATTTACATGCAATCCTCAGGTTAAGAGCAAGCTGGTTATGGTATACTGTTTAACCAGCAGTAGACCATTGCTAGTCTGGCATTTTAAACATAAGGAGGTTTATAAGCTGCTTTGAGGTCAAAACAGCGTACAAACCCTATAAATATGCTGCATATAGTCCCCCTCCCACACCTTTCGCCGACAAAGCCACATAGTATATTTACCAAAGATTAAGTAAAATTAATTTAAGAAATATTTTTCAAATAGCAGCAGAGTGAAAGCATTTTTTACATTGCTAGTTTGGACATCGTCTGATGAGTTGCACTTTTCACACTATTAAGCACTCATATATTTTCTTTCCTCTCCCTCCCAAGTTTAATTGGCTTTGTCTGAAGACTCAGTCAACCATAACCTTTCTCATTTCAGAACCTCTGTTTAGGAGATTGCCATGTGATGTTGCGCGGTTGTAGTTGTAATTAGCTATCTGTGAAAAGGAGGTTTTCCATCTGCTTTCAAATTTTATCATGCTTTAGCGAAAAATAGAAGATCTGTCTTCTGTTAAGGGTTATTCTAAGGAAAAAATATAGATTGGAATGTTTTCTGCAATGACTGCTTGTTCAGAATGCTAATGTTGGTCATGAACATGAAGACAACTTGGATGACATCAGATTTCATCATTGGAGGAGATTCCGATGTGACCTCCTCTGACAGACTGTGTAGTGTGCGCTCCTACCACATGTAGCATTTCTTGGTGAGGATCTGTGAGCCAATGTCGTGATGACTGAATGGATAGTGTGAACGCCTGGTAATCCAGCGACCAAGGTTCAATTCCCGGACAGCATGCTACACTTCGTTTCTTCTCATACTGTTATTTCCAGATAACGTCATAGCACAATTTAATGAACATTTAATTTCCATCTAAACAAATCAAAAAGTCTACACGGTTTAAAAGTCCACGCAGACTTCTGGATGCAAGCCCACATTGCTAAAACTCATTCATTGCGCATGCATGCATGAATGAGTTAATCAAAGGCTCCTTCGAGCTACCTCATGGCATGTGGTATTATTCCATGAAGTGCTGTCCTCTCCCCAGACCATAAAGTGTCCATTCCGAATAGTTTGTTTTGTGCACTCTTGCTACGGCTGATCGATTACTTGTTGTCCAAATTGGAGAGATCGTCACTTTAAGGACTTTAAAACCCATTCCTTTCCACTCTAGCATTCTTGAACACATTTCCTGTTCGTTCGCGAGATCTTCAAAAATGTATTTTGATCAAAGATGGAGCGAAAGGAATGAAAACCAGCCTTAACAACCTTTGCGCTGGGCTGACACAACAGATGCCATTTTGTAAACATGTGCTGCCACCTGGTCTCACCCCCTCCCCCCACATACAGTACCGGCCAGAGGGACTGCAGCACTGACGCGCGCGTAAAATGCGTGTAAAAGAGGGACCTTACGCGCGCGTTACACGCAAATTACGCGCGCGTAAATTTATACGCGCACTTTTACACGCACCTCAATTACATGCGAATTGCGTGTATTTCGAAGAAAAAAGAAATCCTTTGTTATTCATACACGCACTTTGCGTGTATTTTTCAGGTAGCGAAGTGAAGAATGTTGCGGTAGACCTTTACCGTACGTGTAACTCACAAGCCATCATTGGGAATTCATAAACCTAATGTAAATAATTGCACAGAATTCCAGCCTGATGAAAGTGGTTTAACGTCGTAAACCCCAGTCGTATAACATTGTAAACGTCATCTTTCTCATTTACGATGAATGAAAATACGATTCTTATGATTTAATCTGCAGTTACTTGCGCTTTCATTCACAATTTCATCTGCACGGTATACGCTGTAGCTCACTGCAGTTCATGTTTACCCGACCGGTGTTTGCTATTGTATGTAAATAATACGTTTCGTAGATATTGTAATTTTAAAACATACGACGTCGAAGTGAACTGAAACATGAACTCTGATCTCAGAAAATCCACACTTCACCTCACTTCACGGTTGAAACTTGTCGAAATCCGAAGGATGGCCAGTTAAACTACACGATTTAACTTGCCAATGACTTTGTTCACGCCGGCCGATGTTGACATGTTTTTGATTTGTTCACGTACTAAGTTTCCCTACTCTAACAATTATGCCAGATCGCAACGCCTTCAAAAGACAACTTGAATCGTTTCCAATTTCCATTTATTTAAAATTATACTGGTATATCCTATTCTTAATTACAAGTACGACCTGTTCGAAATCTACATGTACATCTTGTCTTACACTAAACTTTTGTTGGAATGTTGAAAGTCACAAATCTCGATCAAAGCCTCGGAGAAGGAACTCGCAACGCAAAGAAACTAATATCGAATTGTTCGACATACAAATGAGTTATCGGGAGTCAACTGGAAAAGTATTTTGTTTACACTTATATAGCACGTCACCACAATATTCTGTTTGGATAGAATTTCATCTTTGTTGAGAAACTAAAGAGTTTGTAATTGGAAGTGACGATATTTAAGTGTACAGTATTTAGATTAAGATAGATGTTTTAAGAATCCTGTGATATTTTGTTCGGTCACATGCGACATCAGTTGATTTAAACACCGACCGACTCGACGGCTCTTTGCTTCATCGAAACATTAAATACGGTTGGTCTGTTTGCAGCTGCCGCAGTGGCTCATCAACAAGCGGAATGCACATTTTAATTTGGCGTTGTTGTTGTCGGCTGAAATGAAAACCAAAGCCTGCCAAACATGTTTTTGACTACGTAAAATTCACAACAATTTCATTCAAAGGAAACCCGGAATGCAAAGAAACCGATTGGCGATTCCGAGTTGTTCGACATTTGTGACAAAATATTCCGTTCGGATAGAATTTCATCTTGCACGAAAAGCAAGACAGACGTGCGATTTTATTTTAATCCAACAACAAGTACCAGGAAACAAGTGCAGAGATAATTTTGTAAGTTACATGTAACAAAATGTTCCCATTCAGAAAGAGTTTCATTAAAAGTAAAGTTCATGTTCACATGTTTTTAGAATCCGGTGATATGTTTACGACCAGACGGCAAATCCGGTCGTCGCGCGTGGCGATCAAAGCAAATTCCTTCGTTATACATTACACGCACTTAATGAGCTTGACTTTCAAACTGCGCGTAAATTTTTTGCGCACTTTATAAAAAATTGCGTGTATTTTTTTACACGTACCTGCGCGTATTTGCGAGTTACGCGCGCGGCATAAACTGCGTGTAATTCGGCGTCTTTACACGCAATTTACGCGCGTGTAATGCTGCAGTCCCTCTGGCCGGTACTGTATGTGAACATAAAACAATTGCATGACTTTGTGGACAAAACCAAACCTAGTAGGGGAGACAGGGGAAAACCAGTTTAACTCACATTTAATAGAGATTAAATGTGTAAATTAATCGTCTAATGGGAATGGAGTGACCAATCCAGCCATTTCTATACCTCATGGTATGACATACATACCATGAGGTAAAAATGAAGAATACCAATTATTAGAATTGATTCAGTCTTGAATTTAGTAGATACTGTGAAGGTCAAATCTTCAACCACATCTTAAGTGCAAATATGTTTAATTAAGATGACCATGCATGGTGTTGGTGTAATGCTGCTAAATATTGGCAATGTTTAACATTTAATCAGATTTTTAAGATTATGCACGCCATAAAAGCAGAAAAAAATTATGAACATAAATTCCCTGATGTATGAGTCAGGAATTTTGCTACTTCAATATTTTACAAAATGTGACCTCTCATGCGAAAATGTACACTAACGCTTTTCCGTTAAACGGGTAAAATTCAACGGCTAACGAACTCCCTTGCCTTACCGGTTGAGCAGACTTTTGAGGGCTCTTATTTTATCACATTTTACATTACAAGTTTATTATTATATGATTATGGAGTAAGCCATCATTGCTTTAAATCTCACAATCCTCGCAAGCAGCTCAATGTTGACTTTTGGTTTAGACACAAGCGTGACGACTGAGCGGTTGAAAAATCCTGTCAACTGTTGTTTCATTCAAATTATTCATTCTTTTGCTTAGCCGTTCGAAAGTTACTTGTACCGTTCAGCTGTTCACTGCCCCCTGCTAACCATTCATAAATTTTATTCAGCCGTTCAGTTATTTACTGCTAGCCTCTCAAAAGTTAATTTTCTTCAACTGTTCAGTACCAGTGCGTTTTGCCGCTGGAATATTTTTGCTTGACCAGTATTTTTTGGTGAGCTTACGGCCGGTGCGGCTTGAACGAATTTTCTCAACCGCTTTTCTCAACACTTTCAACGGGTAAGGAAGCCAAATGGCTTTTTCCAACGTTTCCAATGGTTTAAGAGAAATTTCCCAACGGCTTTTCTCAACGCCTTCAACGCTTTCATCAACACTTCCAATGGGTACCCAACGGCTAACGAACGGCTTTAGCCATTCAACGGAAAAGCGTCAGTTCAATTTGCATGATGATGATATTGTTATTCTGTATCTACACTATTTCCTGCAATTTGAACACCTTGCATTATCATGCAAACCGGAAAGTATAACATTACTAACTTGTCACGAAACCTGAATCCACCACCTCTCCTGGGTCCATCTCTGCTACTGCCACCACCACTACCACCTCCACTTCCTCCTCGCAATGTAGGACGTGCATGTTCTACTGTAATTCTGTGCAAAGAAACAGAGAAAACAGCAGATTACCTTAACTCATGTAAAACATCAGTAACCATTTTCCTTCCAAAAAATATTGCCTTCTCATACAATCTAAAAGTGGCAAGCACTCCTGATAATTGGGATCCACCCAACACTATGACACTTATTAAAGTGGAAGTCTTTTTTGCATGTAAATTTACAAAGGGCTGTTTGTCAGTGTAATGGTTTATTGTTAATACAGTGTTGCATCCAGAGCACGCCATTGCGTCCTGGGATGCAATATTTTGCTTTTGGACCCCCTAAAATACTAAGAAGGGGTCCCTGTGGACGCACAAATATCATGCTTGAAATATATCACATTTCTTCCACTTGTATCAACGTGAAGAAAAACAATCCGCTTGCCATGTGCGGAACAACGAACTTCCGAAGATGAACACTGAGCGTCATGCCTTCTGATGCACAATTGCCACCAATAATGGATTTTCACGTTCAATCGCTCCGCGTTTTTTGAGTTCTGACTTCTCATAACAAAAGCTTTTTAGTTTGAGAGACCCGTAGCGTTATGCAGAGGTGAACGAAGAAACACTTACTCGGCCCAGTAACCGCAGTTTTCAAAATGGAGGACACCGACAATGCGATTTTTCACTCGTCTTCATCATCAAATTAAGAGGTGCTTGAAATCAATATTTATGATAGGACCCCCAAGATTCGGATCTGGACCCCCAAATATTTGTCCAAGGGGTTCAGAGGACCCTTACCCAGTAAAAACTGGATGCAACACTGTTAATACATGTACTTATAACCAAGCAGTCAGTTTTTGAGTTTTCCTACCTCTCTCCCATGAACTCTTTGTGATTCATTTCATAAACAGCATCATCTGCATCTTTGTAATCTTCAAACTCCTGAAATTTGGAATTCACATGTACAGGGTTGTCACTAAGGGCCAAGGGCCAGGAATTCCCCAGGCTACTCAGAGCATGACCTCCAGCTACTTTCATCGTTAAAGTAAACAAAACAAGCACCCAAAAATTCTACATTAAAAAGGAGACAAGCGTGCTCCATGACCGCTTGCGGCTTCACTAGGAACTAACAATAAATACCCAAACCCTGTGCATCTACTGTGACAACCCTGCATCTACTTTTCCAGTTTTTAATATAATATACATGTACACCTGTGCAGACTAGCAATGCTGTATGTGGTGCAAAGCAAGAACTCTTGGAACTACATTACACACTACACTGAAATATGATAACAGAGAGGGTGTTGGGATCTACAAGAAACCAAAAAAAACACTAAAAAAACACCTGAAACTGAAAAACCACTGGGAATTTCAAACAAAATCAAATACAAAACTAGAGCTGTAAAGATTTTAACACCCCAATTTCCTACATACTTTTGGTCCCTAATTGATCTAACAGGTAGGTAACATTCCAGGCATACCTTGTCCAGTCTCTGTTCACATTAATTTTGAGGACAAACAAAAATCTTTCACTGAAGCTTAATTCAAGAATTTGGAGGAATTTTGCAATCATGAAAAGCTATCCTATAGCTCTGAAAAGCACCATCAAAAAATCTGCAACTCCACACTGAAGTGATTATTATTCAATTGAACCTTGCAACAACCACACACCTCTTGGGCACCAAATCAGAAAAACTGTTTGTATTTTTGCCAAAAAGTGAAAGCCAAATGGTGAAAAATGAGAAAACCAGAACTGAAACAGACAGAAACACCGATGTTTCCAAGTGCAAATAAAAAAAACCCTACCAACACAATGAAAGCAATGACCAAAACAGTCAAACTGAAAATCCTTATGCCTCCTTCCTAACACTCTTTACTGTGTACATGTGAAAAAAAGAACCTTACGCTTCATCTTTGAAAAATGGCACAAACTAACTTTAAAATACCAGTGTCTTTTGGCATGCAGAGTGAAAGTTTTCCCCCATGCAAAAAGCACCATAAAAAGCTGACAGTTTATCTACTGATTTGTGTTTCAATGACCAACAACTGAAGATGATAAACAGCAAAACCTCCTGTTGTCAAGAAGAAAAGAGGATATTCATGTTGGAAAAACACATCTATCCTGTCTCGCAAGCCAACATAATTTAGCACTTAATAGTAAACTGGAAGCCAAACAAAACGCACACTTTGCTCAAAGTGTTCACCCTTTCTTATTTATACATGTATTTTGCGGTAGGGTGAAAACGACTCTCAGGCTTTTGGCTCTAGTTTTAGTCAAGAATAAGACTTCAAAGTGATTAGTGATACTGATGAAAAACGTTTCTATGAAGTTGCATTTTTGGTAGATATAGGAACCGTTAAAAGTGGAATACACGTAAAGGAAACCGAACTGGTTGGTCCAAATGTGCTTCGATACTGGTCATCAATATTATTCTGGTTTTCACTAGCAAATACCACACTGAAACATGTCAATTTCTAGTCTATACGAGGAAAACGTGGTCTAAGTTAACAATAACAACTAAAACGTACGGAAAGTGTTCCATATAGAAAGAGAATTTTAAGAATAGAGAATTAGTCGTTTATCGATCATTAATTTTACAGCACAGCCTGAGCGATTGAGGTTTTAAAAACGTATTCGACGCTACGTTTTCCGTTCAATGAAAGAAAAAGCAATGATTATAACTACACCAACGAAACCAAAGAAAGTCAGGGAGCTTGATGGCGTCTGTCCAAGCAAGCTCCTTGTACCACAAGACGCCATTAACTCACCACAAATCCGAAGCCATTCTTAAGATTTATCTCTCGTATCCGTCCGAAACCCCTAAAAAACCGCTCAATATCTTTTTCCCTTGTGTTTCGAGGCAGACGACCGAGAAAGACTCTAGGTGCTCTGTCTCTACTCATGATTACGGAAGAGTTTAGGAGTCTCAGAAATCGCTGAACACAAAGCTGGTGCAATCAAACAGGGCCTCCGTACAGCGACAAAGACAAAGCCTTCCCGACAGGCTTGTAGCATGTGCACTTCTGCGCATGCTGGTAAAAAAGGGGATGAGTAACGTCATCGCGGGCGTATTGAAAGAAAAAGATGTGAAAAATCCTTGTAGTGTTAACTCTGAACAGCGATGTTTCCACCTAAATAACGTCTTTCACACAGATGAGCGAGTTAACAGCTGACGAGGTATGTTAAGTTTATTGTGAAGATCAGTAGGTTCTCAGTGGAAAGTCTATTTCTGATTTTGTGGGGCTTTATAAAAGGTTATTTTTGCGGAGTCGTGTTTTTTTTTATCTGTCAATGAATAGCTCGTTGACTATCAGTATTACTAATATTTCGCACGGTACCGGCCCTTTTGTACCTTCTGAAAATTATCTTGCTTGCCTTACTGAGAACAAAGGGTTTGTTAGTTATTTGTTTTTACAGCCAACCGTTTATATACTCTCCTGTAAACGTTTATGATCGATGCGCTCGGTTACTCAGCAAATTACAAGACTTGTATTTAAATGAAAAGATGTTTGATACCTGAGGGATTTATCGCCCATGTCACACAAGTCTTTATTGAAAATGAAACTAAGGCGAATCTCGGGAATCTTTATTGCTGCGGAATGAAATCTATATGTTTTTCGAATTATACATTTTTTTATTCAAAGTAATTAGTTAACACAGTCACACTAACATAATATAGTGCCATTTCTTGTCAAGAATGAAATTGTGTAGAGTTGTTGTAGTTAAAGAATTAAATGATAAGGATGTAACTAATCCAAACCTGAAAGTATCTTACAGAATGAAGAGGAATGACCTTGTTACATTTATGTGAGACTTTGGTGGGAACATTGGTTCCTACGAGGTTTTGATACACTGTAGTTTGCACTGAGGAAGTAATAAGCGAACAGTTTATACAAACTTACTTTTCATATTTTCTTCTACATTCAGTATGTCAAATTCTGTCTGGCAATTTTTGAGGTTTCAATGCTTTTATAACATGATTTAAGGGTACTTGCACATTACAAGGAAGTCATCGTGGGTAAACTTTCCCATTCTAGATAAGGCGTCGCCGGCTGGCAAGGCTGAATCAGGGTATACTATCATCTTCTGAAAGTCAGGCCATTCCAACACGAACACTCCTGAAACCAGTAACAGAAGATTCAGCAGTAACCTCTCAAGACGGTGGTTATGGATCCCTGACACAGTCTTTTGATTTTGATGAAGGTTCTCAAGAGACTGGTGATAAATGTGGCAAGCGAACATCACCAACATGTTCTTCATCTCCTTCAGAGAGCTTTAAGTCTAAAAGAACAAAAGATGGCCCTGATAAGGAGGATAGCAATCATGCAAAGGTGATTAATACCTCTTACTAACTGAGTTTGAGGTCCGCTCGGATTTATGGGCCAAGCGCAAAGCGCACAGGCCATAAATCTGAACAGAAAAAACGAGGATCCAGAACTTACAGTTCAGATCAAGAAAACGAGGTTTATAAAATATTTATTATATCTCAAAAGAAACTTTTGAATTTAGCGGGCTGTACAGTGAAGTATGGCTCGCTAAATTGACCAATCACAGTGCGCGTGCTAACTGAGAGATATAATAACATATTTTACTTTGTGGGGCAGGTGCAAACTTTTTTAATGGGATTGAAGAGATAATCTCAGGGAAAAAAAAACAAACTTTTAACTTTCATTTAGTTTGAATGTTGATGTAGTGTCATTGAAGTATAGTCATGGATGTTGGGTTTGAAACATAACTTCTCTTAACAATGCTTAATTATTATTAGAATTAGTTATAATGAAGTTATTCAGCAAACTTTCTCTTGCATTGGTGGCAAGCATGGTTGTTGCCGAGCCCTGCGCCGTCATTTCCTCTAGATAGCAACTGTAGAGTAACTGGTAATCACGTCCTAAGGCTATAAAAAAGTAAGTTTCCACATCGTCGGTTCAGTTCTGGCGTAGATGCTGCCATGTTAGCGACTGCTCGACAATTTAGGCCATTCTTCTATCTATGCATGTCCTCACCAGCGACCTATTTTCAAGTCGGTGTGTACTTATCAAAGTGAGTACAACTTATTTCATCACCTTTAGTTTCTGTTTCATTTTTGCCTTTATCGCCATTCTATTAAACTAGGAGCGCTGCCAAGTCAACTCGTATGCTCGGAGCAATACAGTGTACGTGTCTCGTCTTGAAATTTCAGTCAAATATATTGTTTGTCATAGCTGTTCTATGTGGTGTATGGTAATTTATGCTGTTGATTCTTTAAATTTAATGATTCATCCTCGTAGAAATTTAGTTTATATTATCGTAATGTGCACAATATTATTTAGAGCACTATCTGTTACTCAAGTAGCTTCCAGATTTCAATCAGTTTTTGGGGTTCTTCAACTATTCAAAGGTTGATCACATCATTATTTTGTGCCTTTATTCAACCTTTATTCAAAAATTTATAGTCCTGCAAAGGGGTTACCATCGCGCAAGACAATATGCCTTATAAGCTTTCAGTGTTTGCTAGCCTTTAGTCCAAATTTATACTTGTTCATGTCTTATAGTGTTAGTGCTAGTTATTCCTAGTCATATTTTATCATCTAGTTGTGTAACTTTGTGTGTTTGTTAATTTAAGTTTGTACTTTTCTATTCTCATGTTGTGTTTGAAACCGACACTTTGATACTTCGATACTGCGACACTTCGATGCTACATTTTGACACTTCAATCAACTATCAGTGCATCAATGCATCGATTTATCAATCAGCTAGTGGTAGCTAGTGTTTGTTAGTGATCTTTGAACTTCCATTTAACTCCGTTTGAATCAACAGTTCTTGCATGTTCGATTTTGCTATACACCACTTGATTAAAGTGTGATTCATTTGGATTTCGTTCTTCAACATCTATCCTTGTGAATTACAATGGGTATTAAATTAGACTGTGTGCAAGTTTGAAACTTCCGTGAATAATCGAGTTGATAACTTACCAGTTATTGGTCTGTTAAAAAGACTTAGTTTCTTTGTGCAATCAACTGTTTTTTGCATGTTAAGTATTATTATCAAGACTGTGTTCTAAAGAAAAGCACACCAATTTTTCATCAGTGAAGTGTAAAATGACAAAATGATCTCCTTAGGCCTCCATGCATGGCCAGATCCCAGCCATGTTCCTTAATTTCTTTATCAATGACAAAAAGGAATTAGGAGATGTCTACCCACAGACAAAGCCCTGTTTTTGTTTATTTACATATTTGATCGAAACTTGTATAAGTATGTGGAGGGTACATGTATAAGCCTTTTCTTTACATTTTAAGTTCTGTTCTCTTTTCTTCAAGTTTAAAGTAATGTTCAAAAGAGAGCTATATTTGATTACTTTATTTGAATACATAGATTACTATTTATCTCTACACTTTCAATCAAACAGAGGATGAGTTTTGTGATAAGTATAAAATCTGATGCCCCTTTCTTCAAACTAAGCAATGGCTATTGGAAACACAAAGGGAGTTAGTGAAGTCATTGATGAAACTTTAGTCTTACTTTGGCCTGACCAGCCAGTAAACTGACTGATTCAATTTTCCCTCCATTTGCTGCAGACAATAGTGTGTGCTGTTTGTCATTCATTGCTTTGTACAAATTACTAGTTGCTATGAGTTAAAGAGATATAAAGGAATGTGTTAACATTTGTTCAGTTGACAGTGAAAGATGAAGTGTTGGTGAAAGCCCTTTGCACCATATTTGAAGTGTCACTTAAGGTATGGCTGGAATACTAAGCTTTTGCTGTACTGAAAATAATGTATTTTGATTGTAGTAACTTTCATGTGCACATGTCTGCCTACATTGTACTTGTCTTCTGCACTATTCATATAACCTTGTTTAGAACAAAACGTTAGTACAATGTTGTATACTGCTATTATGATTGTATGTTGATTTTGAAATACCTCTCGCTATAACTGAGTCAGAGGTCCATACAGGCCTTCTGACAGGGTGCGCGGGTGCGGGACCGCACAATTAGATCAAAACCACACAATCCCACGCAATTTCTGAAAATCCACGAAATCCCGCACAATATGGAAAGATTTTGTTAAAAATATAATTAAATCGGCATTCCCATTGCTTGCCAAGGTTTAAAGAAGCTTTTTAGGCTATATTTAGGCTATTTGCTGTGCAAAACAATGGACAAATCGGCCGCTTTACACAACAAGGCGGCTCTTCATAGCCCCGTGCCAGCCTGGTTACTAGTCTCAGTCTAATCTTATTTTTCATTGGCATTTGACATGGCTGCCAATTTGTCGGAACATGATATTTTCGCAAAGGCAAACACACTGATTTGCGAATTGACAAACAAAAGCGATGCAAGTTTGGGCGACAGAAAATCAATAATTTTCGTCAAGAAACAGGGTTTGTTTTTGTTATTCAAGTGAAGGACGTTTTCATTCAGGAAATACAAGTTTCACGCTCTTATTTCTAAGTCTAAAATAAATGATATCAAATTAAATTAAGCCGCATGCAATTGAATTTGCATTTTTCTCGGTGTTGTGGTTTTTGCAGCAATTTCAAGGGTGAAGAGTATTCGCTCTACATATCAAAGAAAGTACAAAAATGTCAGGATTTTTCATAAAGTAACTTGTTCTGGTTGAGAATGTATTATTTTGAAGCGGAATTATGCCTGGTTTTGAATAAACTTAATCTATTGTGTCACGCAACATGATTTTGTTGATACAAACTTTGGCCAAAGTTGTACAATAGAAATTTGGTTTATGTTTAATTGTCAAACCAAGAGGACAATTGTTGCACTTTTCATTTATCCAGAAATTTCTCCATGTCTGGTTTTTTTTTGGGCCCAGTGATCGAATATTTGTTTGTTTACACGATTGCGCAACCCGCACAATTCACGCACAATCGCAGTTTTTCACCGCACAATTTGCCTCCCAGAACCTGCACAAGTTTCTTTTTTTCCCGCACCCTGTCAGAAGGCCTGTCCATACTGTAACTAAAGGAACCACGTTTGTTCCACTTGGATGTATGGCCAAAGGGTAAAGCATGAAATGCCGCAGTGCCTGTGGAAAAAAAACAAAAACAAAAAAACAAGAATGCATATGGAGAAAATAGCATTTGTCAGGCATTTATTCTATTTTGTCAGTGATTTGAATGTCAGCAATTTTATGGAACAAGGACCAAAAGTGGAGTAGTTTCACTTTCAAACCAAGAGTTTTTTTATTAAGTTAATTTGACAAATCCAAAACAGCTCTTTTCCTGTATTCAAACGGATAAGATAAAGAATTCTCTAATTACATTGAATTGTCTTTCATAGAGTTCAGATGCTTCAGACACCGTTTATCTTCCTGCAGTTGCAAACCAGATCTCGGACCTGGATCTCACTTCACAGAAGGGTAAATTGATTTTCTTCTCTCCCATCATTCTTTATTACTTGTCCTCATCAGATCTTAAGTGATCTCTCATTCATTGACCAGCTCCCAGTTGGCTTGATAGCTCAGTTGGTAGAGCATTGCTCTGGTATCGCAGAGGTCATGGGTTCAAATCCCGTTCTGCTATGATAAATTAATGTCATTACATATTGCTCCGCAGTTCAAATATATGGTCTTTCATATATTCATTTGCATGATGTACATGTTGTAGGTTAAAACGAATTTCAGGTCAAAATGGTTCCAAACTAGTTTGATTTGTTTTTCCTTTGTTTCAGATTAATCCTCCAATAATCTGAAACAAAGGAAAAAAAAAACAAATAAATTTCAGTTTGGAACCATTTTGACCTGAAATTCATTTTAACCTACAACATACAGGTATCCTTAATTTTCATTTATCTTAATCTAATACTAATCAGAATTGGGACTTGGTTTAGTATATGACAGCAATAAAATTTTAATATACACTTGAGCCATGAGTCCCATGTGATCAGAGCTTATGCAGACACTTCTGGATGTGCACTATTACTCCCCCTTGTTGGGATGATAGTTGATTGCAGGATTACCCCCAGCGTTATGTCACTGGTACTCATTGACTCCCTTGGATAGAGATAGACAGTGTGACACTATCCCAGAAGCTGTGTAAGCTTAACATTTCACTGCAGTATTATTGCAGTACTGCATATTAAATTTTGTTGTTGTTATGTGATAAATGCAATGAAGGTACTCATCCTACATATAAATTGGGATCATGCCTATTAATAGCATCAAGGAACACTTTTTAGTATGTTATTATGTTGTGGTTCAATTTTTTCCTTGGTTGAAATAATTTGGTTTTTCTTTGTTTTGGTTATGGTAGTTTAATGATAGCGAGTTTGAAACAAAAGAAAATAAAATTGGCACCAAGGATAAAAATAATTGAACCATAACATATACATGTACAGTAGCTGACCATGTACAAGCCGCTTCAGATGTTTAAGAAAGAAGACCCATGAAATACATTTTTATTTTGCTTCATTCCATGCATTGGTAGTCATTTAGCTAGAATAATTGCAATGAAAGAGTACAGGAAGAGTAACATTGTGAAGAATGCCTGCCTCCCTTAAGCTGTTTTCTCCACAAGTCACAAGATGTAGTGTATGGAGTGTTGATAACTGTGTGAACATGAGAAAATGTAATGTAATGTTATGTGAGTGGAAATATGCAATTAGAGTCTATAATTATGTGGGTGTGGTAATTTATTCTGTGTATCTCTCTCGAGTAAGTTAGCATGGTGCAGTGAGAGTGTAAGAGTACTGATAAGCTGGTTTTAACCAAAAATCACTGCAAACTACACAAGAGTTGTGTTTTTGGTGTTTATTTGAATGTTTAAGTCTCAAATCACACGCTCTTGATCTCTTGTTTTTCCCTTGGTTTCTTTAGATCACACGCTAAAAAACTATTTATTGTATTATTCCATGGGTCATATAACAAGTTCCAGTTTCTGTCAGAAGACTACCCCTGATTAGATTTTGAAATGTCTCTTTGAGTATCGATTTAAATTACAAGGTTACATCACTTAATCAATGATTTCTATAATGTCCAGTGTTTTATTTAAAGCATTTTATTGCAGCATGTAAGTCATGGGCATTAGTCATTTTTCAGTGCTGGTGGTGCTATTCGGAAGTGATGCAGTGGGATAAAATTAATGAATACCTGTTATGTAGAACATTGGTCTCAGATTGAGTGTTTTTTCCTGTTGTGTTAGCTTTAGGCGATCTGTGTGACTTTGTTAGCCAAGTAATCATGGAGCGAGTGCAGATGGTACAGTCAGATGATTGTCAAACTGGCAGCATTGTCAGTCCAACTCTAACAATTGCAGAGGAGACTTCTCAGATGGCTATAGAGGATAACTCAAGTGGCCGGTCCACTGAGTGCTGCAGTAGTACATCAACAGAGGAACCCTCCATTTCCTCACAAAAAACAAGAACCATGTCTTCCAGTCAGCAGGCCTTGTTGCTGGAACATTTAGTTAAAAGCTATAACCGTGCTTTGAATGAAGAAAAGAACCACCCAAAGGTAATTAATCCTACTGTCCTTGATTACAAAAGAACTTTTTTCTCTTTAAAGTGTCTATATTGTCTTCTGTTTTTTTTTGTGGTTTGTACAAAAAGAGTAGATACCTGTTAAAAAAATGATTTAGAATTCCACCGTGTTTTTGCCCTGAAGTTGTTGAAAGCTCCTGCTTGAGCAACACCTATCAAACTTGACTGAGCTAGTAAGGGGCATGGGTCAATTCCTGATTTGATGTCACAAACTGATTTGCATTCTATTAAGTTTTTATAAACATGCTTGCAAAACAGTTTGTGACACCAAACCAGGAAGAGACCCATGTGCCTTACTAGCTCAGTCAAGTTTGATGGTTGTGCACAACTTGCCATGTTTTTGTATGATTCCTTTGAGTCAAAAACATCATAGGCACTTAGCAACTGCCCCAGGAAGTTTTAGAATGAGCAAAAAATAACCCTTATACAGTTAGCAAGAAACATGGTTGTCAATGTTTAGTAGTACAAATTTTTCATTGTGGTGTGAAAACAAAGCAGAATTAGTGCAAAATTACAGAGAGGAGCAAAAGGAAAAAGTCAAGAAAAAAGCTGTCAAAAAAGCCCACTATGAAAGAAACAGAACAAAACTTGCTTAGAAAGGGTAGCCGGTCGTTTTGCCTACAGGATGATTCGCCTACAAGTCGATTCGCCTACATGTTCTGAGACGTTTTGCCTACACGTTCTGAGACGTTTCGCCTACACTGAAGTCGAATCGCCTACAACCCAATACCCTAGAAAAGTAAGTTAGTATAGGGGAATTATCACTTTTGGTGACTACAGTTTTACTCGCCTCATAGAACAGAAGAATAAAGTTTACTTTAACTCAATGGTATATGTGTGTTATCGGATTAATTTTCTCCGAAGCGGACAAGAAAACAGCGCGCAGACTATGGCTCGGGTAGGTATAAAGTGAGTAGGGATTTGCAACAAGTTTAGAATTGTAACGGAATTAAAAGTTGTATTTTCTTAAGTGCAAAGATCAGAACACGCGCAAAAATCGGAATTTGCATTCAGATACGCGAACAAACTATGAGGCAAGTAAAACTGTAGTCGCTAAAAGTGATAATTCTCCTATACTAATTTACTTTTCTAGGGTATTGGGTTGTAGGCGAATCGACTTCATTCAGTGTAGGCGAAACGTCTTAGAACGTGTAGGCGAATCGACTTGGAGGCGAATCATCCTGTAGGTGAACAACCGACATCCTTAGAAAGCAGTAGAAGGAAAACAAGTCTGGGCCTCCAAAGCATGTGCAAAGTCTTATGGTTGATACAAAAAATCCTGACAGAGCAACTACAATTATGTTGTAAAAATGTTTGGCATGTTTGCTGTGATTCTCGTGATAAGAAGTAAGACATAAATGTAAATTTCAAGTTATTTTTGGCTGCAAAGCATTAGGGGTACAAATAAAAATGTTGGCAAAACAGCCGAAATTTGTTTATTTGCTTATTTTACTGTTTGATGTCCCAATTTGACTTGTTCTGATGACTTTGAAAGAGATTTGAATAAATTTGGATTTTGGCTGAATGTTGTGCTATTGTACAAGCTTACTGTGCTGCTGTGCAACCATCTGGTTTTTTTTTTTTTTTTGATGTCATACCCCACAACTAAATGCAAATGATCTTTTGATGCTAATTACTTCCTTTTGTTACTGACCAGGTCTGAATTTCTTTATTTTGTCTGGGTTTGTGAGTGAGCATGTTATTTGATAATTTAACCGCTGTTTTCTAAATTCTGGCATAGTCAGGTGTGTTTGGAGTTGAATTTGTTGGTGGAGGTGACTATGGCCAGTGAAGTTATTGTACAGTGTCATGTAATTTCCTAGTTGGTGTTTTCATGTACGTGTAGTTTGGGAGTGATTCACTGTTTACAATATGGTTTTTCAAATAGTTTTTAAATGTTTATCAGCATAGTGTTGCTATTGTGATTATTTTGAATGTTTGCTCCCCTACCAATGTGAATACTACATCTATGCAGCAGTTTTTAAAGACACTGATCATATATAACTATAGCTGAATTCATCTTAGACTGCTTTGTTATTATTGTTGTTTAAATTGTAGTGGTCACAGGATGAGAGGTGGATAACAATGGTTTCTCAGGCACGTCACCAGTGTGTGTGTCACTCGCTGCTGGTTCTTCAAGGGTTCTTTGTACAGGAGAGGTACGTTGATTGCAGTAATAACCTCTTTCATTAAATCATCATTTATAATGTACATGTATGATTAAAGTTTATGTACTTAGCCCCAGTGTACTTACATGAATTATTCAGTGAGAGACACACAGACTACATGTATGACTTGCGTGACTCTTTCCGTAAGTTAATTTAAACTTACCCAAGCGGCATACTAACTATTTGAAACGTAGCTTTAGCTATAGCGGTGCCTTACTGTGGAATTCTCTTCCTGAAAGTATTAGGGCGATTAGATCAATTGGGCAGTTTAAGAAGGAAATTAACCGCGCACTTAAAACATCCGATTCCCACTTGGCAATCTTGTAAATCAGGTTTTATAGTTATTTTAATTTTTGCATATAATTGTAATTAAAATACTATTGTAAATACTGAAGATTTTTAACCGAGTTTAAATAAAGGTTTAAATAAAGGTCTTCTACTACTACTACTACTACTACCACTACCACTACCACTACCACTACCACTACCACTACCACTACCACTACCACTACCACTACCACTACCACTACCACTACCACTACCACTACCACTACCACTACCACTACCACTACCACTACCACTACCACTACCACTACCACTACCACTACCACTACCACTACCACTACCACTACCACTACCACTACCACTACCACTACCACTACCACTACCACTACCACTACCACTACCACTACCACTACCACTACCACTACCACTACCACTACCACTACCACTACCACTACCACTACCACTACCACTACCACTACCACTACCACTACCACTACTACTACTACTACTACTACTACTACTACTACTACTACTTGAGGAGGTATTTTTCCTATCAATGCAGTAAATGTCATGCAGTAAAAAGCTGTCTAACATTATCACGGGTACACAAGATGTTTAATTGACATATGATGTAGTCAACATGTGTTGGGGCTGCTTTGGGGGATTAGGAAGGATTTTCATTGCTTTGGAGATGGAGATTAATTTCAAATGACTGTAGTTCATAAACTTTTCAAATGCATGGCCTCTAAAACTCAAATACAGTTCTACAGTATAACTGCTATTTTTAATTTTCAACAACAATATGGAAATCTTTGTAGTGTCAAGTGCATTACAGTAACTAAATTTTGCAGTTGTTACTGTTGACATTTAAGTATCTTGATCATTTTACCATTGCCCAAGACATTTTGACTGAATACTATTGTTACTGATTCACTAGTTGGCACATTTGAGAATGCTTCATTGTTGTGCCTGAAAAATCACACTGCACAGTTGCGTTAGACCTAAGTGACTTCCTTTAATCTCTGAATAGTTTCAACCACATTCAATTCTTTTAGTATGAAATAGTGCCAGGAATGTTCAGGGTATATATTTTTGTTCTACAGTAGATCTGCACATCAGCCATCACCCCTTGTGAAGCTACTCATTAGTGAAAATTGTGATGTTTCATGGTTATTTCTTGTGGATCTTGTCAATACTGCAGCAAGAGAATCAGATGTATTCAAACAGGTGAGGTATTTTCCTGTTTCTAAGTTGAGTTGCATATCTTCTAACGGACCTCGTTATAGCATTTGCATGTAGCTGTTGTCTGACATTTATTTAATAAGGAATTACAGTAACATGCACTTTTGGTCCCTAGAGTGCTTAACTTTTTTTTATTACATTTGATTCTTTGTCAGATTGGTGAAGCAATTCTCTAATCCTTAAAATAATTCTAACATTTTGAAATTATGATACCGTAGTTTATTGGCATCCAAGAGTTAAAAAAAAACTTTTCTAGGATAAAATGTTTCCTGCAGCAATTTGTTACTGGGGTTCCTTGCAAACAGATGCAAAGTGGTAGAATTGCTGCAAACTTTGATATTTATTCTTTGGTGGTAAATATTTAAAGTGAATAGAATTGAATCAGTATTCAGAAAATGAGTTGATTAAAGGAAATGTTTCTTTTTTTTAACACATCACCTTACTTGATGACTTCTTGATTGTAAAGTTTAATGTTTCTTTTTACCCACTCAATGCGATTTTTCTCTTGCCAACTGTTTTTTGTCATGTAATGAGTTGTTTTTCTTTGTCAGGTGTTCACCCCTGTACTGCTTGGCTTAAATGAAGAAATGCGCAAGCAGCATCTTGCCAGTGATGGCTATAAAGCTCCTTTGCAAGTAATGGCAATTCTTTTTCATTACCTTGTTTACTACAGCAAAGGCTGCAAAACAATGAACGGGAGGCATTCCTACTTGGAAGGCAATGGAAATCCAAATAAAAACTTGAAAAATGATGTACAGTGATAGTGAGTGCTAATGAGTGCAATAAAATGCAGTCAGGAATTTTGCAAGCTACTGATTAAAAATGCCCCCTTTTTCTATAGGCATTGACAAAACTGTGTGATGTCCGACTGGGGACTGCTTCTGTGAGGCCCATATGTAACTTGGTTGGTAATCTACTGTTTATTTGGATTTAGATATAACCGTAGCTCAGAGGTTGCCAGTGTTGGCTATACATTAGTGTTTGGGCAAGTAGCCTGAATAGCATACTTAATGCATTCTGTTGTAGACATAGAAATAATCCTTCTCATTCGTAATGTCAGTAATAATGTACTGGTTAATATAGAACACTTTATGCTTCATGGAATGTTAGAGGAGTTTCATTCCTTAGTTTTGCAATGTATTTTGAAAGAAAAGGTGTTACGAATTATGGGTAACATACTTCCTAGTTCTCCTAAGTCCATTCTTTAGGCTATTTCAATATTTTGTTGTATCTGTCAAAGTTTTGTTTTGTACTGTACAGTACCTTACAATAATACATGTATTTCTTGCAGATGGTTCGTTTATCATCATGGATGCCATCTCCATTGTCTAGAGCAGAAGGAAGGGAAATTGAAAAGCTCTCATTGCTAGGGCCATTTCTTTCACTGTCTGTGTTTCAAGAAGACTGTGTAAGTACTGAAGATATTTTTTCCTCAAGACAGTAGCAATAAAGGAACTAAATACTGTACATGTGAATGAAATGTTTTTTTTTTCTTCTTTGGCATGTTTTTATGAACCATTTCTTAAAAGTAATGTACCACATGCCCTTACAATGTATACTGTATAGTGTACATCTGTAGTGTAATATCTTACATTAACCCTTTCACTTCTAAGAGTGAATTTATAGATTTTACTGTCTAAAGCCAGACGATTTTACGTTGTCTAACGCCAGACAATTTTATTCAGTTTAACGCCAGACAAGTTTCCTCCAACTCCAGATAATTTTACTCTAACGCCAAATGATTGTACTCTGTCTTACGCCAGACGATTTTACTCTCACGTCAGATGATTTTACTCATCGAACGCAACATTGCTCTGGGTTATCATCTTACTTGTACTTTCTAAATATGAGCAGAACACATCATCTCACTAATGTACAGTCTATCAACTAAAAAGCCAGTAGCCTTTTGTTAGAGTACAGTTAACTGACCACCCGAAGAGAAATAATTACAGTGTGTCTGTATGTGCATGTTTAGGGATTATAGGGCTAATGCACAAAGGTTGCTGCAAATCAACAGGAACCTGAACCTTTATATTAACACAATAAACATAAGGCTAGCAAAACAGTGAGGCCCTTTGGGTGCAGTATGGCTTACCGTATTATCTGTCAATTTTTAACAGCCACAGATCGTGGAGCGATTTTTCAGTGAATCTTCTGATAATGTCAGGCTGGTGAATGTTACATTGAGAAATGGTCTTCGTCTTGTCAGGGTACGTCACTTTGTTATATTTGTAACTACAGTACATTTATATTTAACAATTATTCTCAGAGATTGAGGTGAATGGTAGCTGGATATTTACCGAGGTGCAGTGAGGTAAATATTCCTAATACCACTATTCACTAGTACTGGAAAGAATAATTGTTTTAGTATATCCCAATGAAACAACTTCAGTAGGGAGCTTCAGCAAACACAATCACGGCCAAGGATAACAGAAGCAATTAAAAAATTTAATTACATACCGGTATTGTGCAGCTAGGGGCAGGCTCGTTTGGTGATGATTTTGCTTCAATTTCCCTTTTGGATGGCAAAATATCTCAATTGTTACTACATGTATTTGAATTTCACCCAGAATTTTGCAAGGTTGGTTTTAATTTTTTTTCTGTTTTGTGACAATAACTGCACTTTTGATATGAAATGTTAAGCAGCTGGAACATCTATCCCTCTACATGAATCAGACCATGGTTTGTAAAGGTTTTAAGGAAGCTTCAAGGATAAAATGGAAATAATGAGAAGGCAAACATAGCAAAATGAGAAAAACAATAGCTGCCTTTTAATAAATGCAGTCAGTAAATTTGTTCGTGACAGGTGTGACTGTGCTGATAGTAATTTCTCTTATAATATTATACTGTATTAACTAAGAAATATACCATAAGGACAGTAGCTTTGGAGAAAAAGTACAGTGTATTTGAATTAAGATTGTTCACATTCTTTTATTACGGGACCCATTTTCAATCTATAAAAACTTGAAAGATGTATATGTAGGAAATGCACAGCTGTTTGGTCATAGTATGGTGTTACTGTAAGAGCTTAATTTTAGCAGTGTGCTTAAAAATAAAATGTTTTTTTGTGTGGTGATTTTCAGGCTGAGGTGTTTAAGATCATGCACAGTCTTCTAGTATCTACTGAGAGCCGTGATGCCTCTTTACAGTACATGGCTACTATTATCCAGAGAAATAACAAAAAAGCTCAATTGCAGGTTTGTTTAGCATCATTAAACTTCTGAGAAACAGACCAGCAGTTGGCAAATTCACTCTTATTGGTGATAAGAAACATTTCCATAATTGAAGCTATATGACAGGTGTTATTCGGCAGCTTCATTGTATCAACATTTTAAAAGTAGCAGAAAAAGCCCTGGTTATATGATCCATTACCCATCACCAGAAATGTTCTTCTAAGTTTGACCAGGTGATGGGAAGAGCAATGGTAAATTGTAAATATTACATTAGTTACCTGTCTTAAGTTGGTTAAAACCTGTACTGAAGTTCAAAAGGGAAGTAATATTGTCTTTTCTCTAATACCTTGCCACTTGCATCCTTATTTCCAGTCATTACCTGAATCCTGTGAACTCAAGTTTAAAGTTTTAGCTTAATGTTATTTTTTAATCTTCTGCAAAGAACTTACAGCAGTTCTGTTACCATGCATGCTATGTGTTAGGTTGATGACAGGCAAATGTCCACTGATGGATTCATGTTGACATTTATGACTGTTTTACAACAGCTGTGTGAGAAAGTAAAAATTGGCAAGGTATGTAGTAAGATTCTGTATACAAAGCTGTGGACAAAAGATACATGTTCCAGAAAAGGAGATTGTACTATTTTAGTGGTAACAGATTAACATTTGAATGTTTTGTGTGGATAGTTTCTAAAGAAACTGGTGCTGTGGTGTGGGATAATCAAAAAAAATGATAAAGTAAGTTATACCACTGTAACATAAAAGGGAGGTGCTGATGTTTCAAGCATTAGCCTTTCATTGGAGCCATTTGAAGGGACCATTGGACAGAGTCATTTCCCTGGGCCATTAGCCCTTTGTCGTTAGCCCATTCACTGCAACAAAGGGCTAACGCTTGAAACGTCAGCACCTCCCTTTTACCTTACAGTGGTATAACTTACTTTATCAATTTGTTTGATGATCCAAATTTCTTGTGTTGCATTTGAATGGTTTGGTGAAACACAAGGTGAAGTTTCCTTATATTAATATTTAAACCTTATTTTTATCAGACAAAATTCACCTGTATTTGGTTTAGTCAAATATTGATCAAAATAAGTCTTTGAATACGTCTTTGACCAATCATGTTACTAAGACCAGATATTGATGCATCTGTGGTTAGACTTACGACAAGAATTAATCTGTATGATTATATGTTACAGGTTTAATTTGATTCCAGGTCAAAATGATTTAACTTAGGTTGTTTTGTAATTTTTTTGTGTCTGATATTCATTATCATAAATATAGACAAAAAAAAAACAAAAGATTACAAACCAACCTAGGCTAAATCATTTTGATCTGATATCAAATTTAACCTGTAACATATACTGTATACACATGGGAAAATAGAAGGTGTGATGAATTGTCACAAGACATGTATGTACCAATGTATTGGTTTGTAATGGTAAGTCACATTTCCGGCTTCTTTCCAATACTGCAAAAAATCTATAATCGCTGACTTGAAAAATACAAATGAAAATACCTGTAAAAACTTAACATAAGTAGATTTTTATGGAGAAAAGAATTAATTAAGTGTGGGCTAATTATTACCTTCTTGACTTAAACTTTTATATCTGTTTTTTTTTGTAATTAACTGTTTGCCTTTGTGGTTTTCAACATGAAGTGAGTGAGTTATTCTTTTTAACAGGTTGATAAATTATATCTGCACCACCCCAAGTCAAGACTAAATATTTCTCAAGAATCCAGAATCAAGGCGACATCAGAAGATCTGAAAACATGGAAAGAGAAATTAGGTATGTATTTCAACGTCATATTCCTTTGCTCCCACAGTAAAATCAACATCAGTGATGATGAAAGATGAGTGTTAAATAGCATAGTATTTCTAGATTACCTATTACCTACCCTTTAGTCTGGTTGATTGTAAGGGCACTACTGAAAACTTTGCAACCAGCTTTCTCCATTCCTGGCCTATCTTTCTTAAACAAGATACGCCAGCTATCTTTCGCAACTCTCCGGAAAGACCATGCTGTGCTTCAGTCAGACCTTAATTCCCTTGAGGCCTGGGCTAATGACTGGCAGATGTCGTTTGCTCCAAAGAAGTGCATGGCAATGTCCATTTCCCTCAAGAGGTCTCCCTCGTGTCATCAGTATTACATTTGTGGAGTTCCTCTTGAGAGCGTGAAATATCAAAAGTACCTTGGAGTCTATATATCCTATTCATTGAACTGGTCGAAGCAATGTGCAGAGGTGAAGAAGAAGGCAAGCAGGGTACTCGGAGTTCTTCAGAGAAACCTTTCTAACTATTCTAAGGCGGTGAAGCAACGTGCGTACCTCGCCCTGGTGAGGCCGACGCAAGAGTATGCCACTCCTGCTTGGTCGCCCTACACACAAAAGGACATTAACAACATTGAGTCTGTTTAGAGGTGTGCGGCCCGCTTTGTGTGTGGCAACTACAGCTGAACAAGCAGCGTGACCGAGATGATCAAGACGCTCCATTGGCCCCTTCTTCAGGATCGTTGCACGGACAAGGCTCTGGAGATGTTCTATAAGATCGAGAAGGGCTAAGTCAACGTACCCTTCCCTGAGGAGCTAGTTAAGAGGCACATGAGCACACGGGGTCATGGACGGCATTATGTTCAGATAGGGGGTTCAATAAACGCATACCATCGTTTGTTTTTTGTAAGAACCGTCCCAAAGTGGAATGCGCTTCCTGCAGATGCCGTCGAAGCTGACTACTAAGTGACATTCAAAAATAAATTAAGTGCTTGTAAATAAGATTGAAGCACCAGCCACCCATTGCATGATTAGTAAATGTACTATTTGCAATTAACTCAATTAAAGATTAAAGTTAAAGTTTAAACAAATGATAAATTTTGTTAGATGCACTAATGACTTGATTCAATAACTCATTCTTATTCACAGTGGGGTTTAGAGATAAATATTACAGTATTTATCATAGATACTAACTTTGTATGACTTGACTGTTATCTACCAGATAAAGAGAAGGGAACCTGGTTGACACCTAAATTCCCAACTGAGTGTTTCTTCATGGCAATCCAAGCACATCATGTTGCATTGTTGCCAACATGCCGACGACACTCACGCAGACTACGTGCTTCACGTGACTTAACTCGGATGATTGAGCATTTGGAGTCCCATGAGAGTGACTGGCTGGAAACACCAATGGCTCCACGAAACAGGGGACTGTTAAAGAAATGGAGGGAACAGATTAAGGTAAGCTAGAATACAATACTGTTAAGGGATTTCTGTTCAATGAATAAGATGCTTTTTATCCTGTAGCTTTATGGTGCAAAATGAGCTCAGCCCATGACTTGTGGTTGAAATGAGGGAAGAGTGCTTTTTTTTTATTCTTAAGCTTGGAAGGTTTTTCTTGTTAAAAGAACTGACTTTGAATAACTTGCATGCCTGTAATATGTGCTTACAGTAACTGAAACAGAATTGCAAATACTTTATACAACTACTAGTTCAGTGCTCGAAATTAGAAAAAAATCCAGGTTGTCCTTATGGCAAATGCCGGACAACCTGGCCCCTGACATTGGTTGCCCCGATAAGGACTTGGTTGCCCTTAACATGTTCTATGATTTTTGCCTAGTTATAGGGTTTGACCAGAGAAATAATACCCCTATCAGTATGCCTCTGTTTTCATAGTTCTCGAAGTGCTGCGAATAATAAATATTTAATATTTCAAACAAAGTAAGTATAACCATCCCAATTACTTTATTCTGTGTCAAGATTCACTTATAGAATACTAATACATTTGGATATACGCATGCGCCAAAATATTTCGAGGTCTCGGTTTGAAGACAACACGACAAGCTTATCGTGGCTTATTGAATCGAACGAACGGCGTTCAATTAACGGTTACAACCTTCCATTTCCTTTGTTTTACATCTATCAGTATCAGGAGATAAACCTCGCATTTAGAGCTGTTTTCGTGTCTCAAGTTTATAGCTTCTGTTCTTTATTCCGTTACGCATCACGGTAATGTAAGTACTTCAATTTTTTCCTGGGTTGCCCGACAAATTCTTCTCGGGCAACTAGCCCTTTATTTTTCCCAAAAAATGGTTGCCTGAACGAAGTTTTAGTTGTCTCGGGCAACCGGGCAACCGCTAATTTCGAGCACTGCTAGTTAAATTCAATTTTGAGAATAAAAGGGGAATTTGCTATTGGTTGAACAGGCAGTTTGTGTACTATAACTAACACATGTTCTTTGTCTTATTATTCCATGATCTCTTGATATCACAGAAATTGAATAGTGGTAAGGCTTGTGCTGAAGCTGGGTTGGTTGATGAAGAACTTTTACGTGGCTGTCTAAAGTTCTATAGCTTTGTGGTCACATGGGTTTTAAAAGTTGCAGATCCAAGAAAAAATGGGTGAGGATTTCTTCTGATACAATCCTGAATGAATGGCAAAGTATTTAACCAGTGCCACTGTGTAGCCTACTAAACTTTTGTTCTCTTGTTATTAGACCCAGTCTACCTCTGCCAGCAGATGTTCCCATGGAACTTGCTTCTCTTCCAGATTTTTACATCAGTGATGTCGCTGAGTTTCTACTTTTTGTCAACTTGTAAGTATTTTAAATCACTGTATTTAGTGACAAGAAGTATTCTGTAGAAATTGGCCATTGTGCTTGGATGAGAATGACCTGTTTTCACAGCAGAAATTATCCCTGAGATGAATGCATTGAAAAGTCCAGAAAATGTCATTGTTGTGCATAACTATGAGATATGGTACAGGAAAAAGGAAGTGAAAATTACTTTCCGTAGAGGCTTTCTTTACCTTGGAATTGCTATCCAATCATGAGAGAGACAGCAACTTTATTACTCAGTGTAAGAAAGCATGTTAGTGGTTGCCATGTTAGAAGCACTAAGAAGGTAAATTCCATGGATGGGAAATGACAAGATGAAGAAAATGGTGACTAGGAGGAAATGTCCCAGTGAAATTGTGACATGGACCAAGTCTGAAGTTTCATCATGTGCCTTCCATTCAAGGAATCATGAAGGTCTGGGCAAACCCAGAGTGATGTTGCTTCTTCTTGACACCACTTTGCACTTGCAATGCAGTAATCGGGTTTTCTTTGTTATATTTAGAATATACACCTACCTCTTATTCATAATTTCTTATCTTAGTCAGTCTGACGAAGGGCTAATGCTCGAAACGTCAGCACCCCTTTTTTTATGTTACAGTGTTATAACTTTATCAACTTGTTTGATAACCCAATTTCTTGTGCTTACGTGTGTACCAAGGTGTTAAGACTTTTGTTTGTTAACTTACAGGCACGCCTACCCGGTACTAGAGGACCCAGGAATGACTGAAATTGTTACGTTTCTTATTGTTTTTATTTGCTCACCAAACTACATTTCAAATCCTTATCTTGTGGCCAAGATAGTTGAGGTATGTGGTAGTAATAGCTTAATTCTCTTTCCTTTCGTAGAGGGTACTGTATAAGTCTGAGTAATAGACATCCTTGGGTACAGCATTCACTGTTACCCACTTTTATGTGTATCAAAATGCAATTAATTTTGTATCAGATTCAAAATGACATGTTCTTAAAACTGATCATGATAGACAGAGTTACAACATAGGAAAGTGCCTTGCAATAGCTTTTAACTAAAAAGTGATTAAGTAGTTCTACATTACTCAGTTGCATGTTTTTTTTCCCTTGTTTTGTGGCATTTCAGGTGTTGTTTGTAATGAACCCAACTATTCAACCTGCAGCTATAAAAAGTCATGAATTAATTTTGTCTCATCCACTGGCAAAAGACAACTTAGCTCCTGCTCTCATGAATTTTTACACAGGTCTGTATATCTATTTATTGGTATATGTCCTAGCTGAATGAATGCCTGCATTACTTTTTAGGTATATACCTCTTACTAACCGAGTTCTCGGTCCGTACTGTAGGTTACGAACCGAGTTTTTTCCGCATAAATCCGAGCGGAAAAAACGAGTATCCGTAACTTACAGTTCGGACCGAGAAAATGAGGCTTGTAAGATATTTATTACATCTCTGGAGACATTTTGGCGAACAAAACAAACTTTTGCATTTAGCGGGCCGTACAGTGAAGTACAGCCCGCTAAATCGACCAATCACAGCGCACATACTAACTGAGAGATATAACAAGATAGTTTATTCTTGAGTGACCATTTTTTATCAGCCGTTTTGAACAGAAACTGGATAACCGGTACAAGGTTTTTTGAGTGGGTAGAAGTAAATTTGTAAGAAGCTGTTTAACCTTAAGCCCCGAGGGGTCTCCCAGTGGCGCGTAAAATCGTCTGGCGTTAGCCAGAGTAAAATCTATAAAGACACTGTTGGGGCTTAAAGGGTTAACTGAAAAGTGGATGGTCCTTTGAGTAGATGTCGTTGTCGTTGTTAAAAGGCGTGTAGATGTATATGTGGTTTTGAAGATGTACAAGACCAGAAAAGAATTGAAGGAGCATCGAACCCTTAATGGAATGAGAAGTGTATTTGAGGACAATTATTCAAGTTTAATACAAGAATTTTTTACATGTATGTGTGATTACAAGATAGTTTTTCACTATGCACAAAGTGAAAAACGGACTCAGTTTTTTTGCTTCGCTACATTAACAAGTGGTACGGGGGAACTCCATAGATACCATGGGCCAAAACTTTGCAACCATCCACCAGCTGAAGAAAGACAAGTCAGTGACCGAGAGAACGATAGATTGCTATCCAGGGAGTAAACAATATCAAAATGCTAACGCTAAACCAAGCCTTTGACCAGCTGTGGCCCCACTGAAATTTTTTTTCCAAATTTCTTTGTTTTATTCACCATTAATATTGCTATCCAGTAATATTGTCCACAACATTGTTTCCTTTATTGTACTGTAAATATATACAATATACATTTTGTTTTCACTTTGCAGACGTAGAGACAACTGGCAGTTCAAATGAGTTTTACGACAAGTTTAGTATTCGTTACCACATTTCCATTATAATGAAGAGTTTGTGGGAAGACTTGGCTCACAGACAAGCTATTGTAAAGCAGAGCAGGTTAGAATAATAATGCTGTGTAATATGAGTGCACAAGAAAGATTTGATGTAAGGAAATATAAAAAGTGTATTTAACAATTAGACCCGTGGCCCGCAAGGGCTACGGGTCTAATTGTTTTGGTATCACCCAACTAGGCGGACAGAAAAGGCAATAATAAAGTTAACAAATGCCAGTTAAAGAAATATTTATTTGGGAATAAAACGAAAGAAAGCGTCACGAATTTCGCTACTCGAGGACTATTACTAATAATCCTCTAGTAGTTTAGCCAATCAGATTGCTCATTTGTATTTGTCCACAAGTTGGGTGATACTAATTAACAACTAGATTATGAGCTCGAGATTTCTATGGGGTGATAGTTGATGAGGCCGAAGGCCGAATCAACTATCACTTCATAGAAATCGAGAGCGAATAATCTCATTGTTTTAGTAAAAATCATAATGAACAAATCATGTGTCAATTCTCAATCTTCGTACAAAACTTCACTAAAAGCGCCCATACGTCGCCATTTTGAAAGCGATCTTCAACCAAGTGCTGTCTAATGGCTGATAGTCTGCAGTAGCTCAGCCAATCAGATTGCGACATTTGCATTAGTCTATAAGTAGATTTTTACTAATAGTTGATAGTCGCCTGGCCTAGTCACTCCTAAGTTGTAGACTTGGTCAGTTCCACGAATTACTCCTTTCGTCGCCTTTATTCCATTAGTTCTATACTAGAGAATCATCCAGTGTGCAGATTGGTGCGACCAACCACCTATACACCTGTTGACCTTGTTCCCATCTCCTGCATGATTTTATCGGTCCTCATTGCTCCAACGGAAGACCAACAACACCAACACGAATTATTGCATTTAAAAAGTTGTGGGCATTTGTGAAAAACATTGGTGCGGTTGTTCCGAAAGTGATAGCTGCTGTACTTGGGTTAGATAGCTACTAACGTTATTAACGTTCAACCCCAGACCCTGGGTAAGAGCTCCCCAGGATACAAGCAACCTGAAGCTGGTTCAAGTGGAAGGACTGGTCGTGCAGTAGAAGTGTTACTTATCACGACTGAAAATGACTCCAGTCAGTTTAAATTTAAGCTCTTTCAATGCATCCTGTAGGATTGTTTCTTGAAAGCCATTTACTAATTCTGCAGGGAGAGGGTGCTGTTGTGTTTTCTGGTTTAACCATTTAACTCATAGGGGGTCTCCCTTTGACGAGTAAATCGTCTGTCGTTAGCCAGAGCAAAATCTGTTAAGTTACTCTTAGGACGGAAAGGGTTAACTTTCCCTCTGGTGATTTTCTGTTACATCTACTCATTACTTGGCGTTCCACCATAGGATATTTGGTTATCATACATTGTAGTGAACTTTTTTTTGCTGCTTCTCTTAGGACAGACCAGTTTGTGCGTTTTGTGAACATGTTAATCAACGACACCACTTTCTTATTGGATGAGTCACTGGATTCGCTGAAGAGCATCAATGAAACCCAACAGATGATGGCGAATGTGTCTGAGTGGGAGGCCTTACCAAGGGTAGGACGCCTCTTGTTTTTAACTGATTTGACTCATTGTCAATCAGTGTTTCAAAATGGCGGCAGTTTGTAAGAATTTCACTTTAGTTCGTAATAAACAATTTTGTTAATTTCACTTACCGCCAAGTAATTTCATCTCATATATTTATTTGCTTTGCTTGTATTTCTTGGTGTATACTTTTCAAGCAAGACTTGAATTTCTCGTTGTTGAATTTAACAAATCTTTCAGCCATGATGGTTGTTTTCTGTACTCATGGTGTATGAGCTGATAGCCTGTGAGTAGGGAACCAATCAGAGCACGCGTTTGCTCATGTCCAGGGGTTGTAGACATAATAACAGTATTTACGTGCTATGTTTTTGATCGCATAGGAGATTCGTACAGCCAGGTTGCGACAGCTTGCAACAGATGAACGGCAGTGCCGTTCCTACCTGACTTTGGCCTCAGAGACTCTGGATATGATGCTTTACCTGACTAAACACGTCAGTGAGCCTTTTCTCAGGCCTGTAAGTAATCTGTATCACTAATAGACGTTCACGTGTGTCATTGTGTAATTTTTTTTTTGGCTACTGCATATGAAATAATGCAGGAGTCAATATGTCAAAGGAAACGTGAGTAAGTGAGTGAAGGAGCCAATCAGCGCGTGCCTAGTATTTAGCCAGTCAATACAATACAATTCGCGCACTGCAAAGAATTGTAATTGTGTTTTAACTCAGAAGAGAATATGTAAAAGTAATGAAATCGAAAAGAAGGCGATAGGTATGGCAGAAAGGTTCGAATAAACTTAATAAATGCAGTAGCCACATGCATGCAATGCTTGCCTATTTTTAAGCCTGTTGTGACTTGCAACACCTTCCTTATGGCTGCGAATGTATTTTCATGTCTCACTTGAAAAAGTGAGCATGGCTGTGTATTGAAGAGAGCTGTTCTAACCTCACATTAGGGTGAAGGAAAAGATAATGTGGGAGAAAGATCATCTGTATATAGTTATATAATGTAATGTGGTATATCACAGTGTAGGATGTTAAGGAGAGGGGGGTTATAAAATTCCCATACTGGCTTCTTGTTGCCTGTATACCGATGTATTGAAACGTCTGGTGACGTAACCCATTTTTTAAGTATTCTCCTGAGAAGTCTTTTGAAGGATGATTTTCTTTTGTCGTTACAGGAATTGATAGACCGCTTGGCTGCTATGCTCAACTTCAATCTCCAACAACTTTGTGGACCAAAGTGTAGGAACTTGAAGGTAACACAAATTTTGTTTCCTTAAACTATGCCGAATTCAGATTTCCTTTGAACTTTAGAAATGCGCATTTTACACTAAAAATGCACTGTATTACACTGGAAAATCTTCGTGTTGAACCGTGATGTTATGTACGTTGATTAATTTAAAGTCAGATTCTGATGATAACGCGATTTCTTTTTGGGTGTGTGGTTACGGGGGCTAAAAATAATGGAAAGGTCAAATGGCAGTTAATTTTTATGGGTTGGGGATGAAAAGTGTACACCCCTGCTAGGTTGCCAATTATCCTTACAGAACCCATTTCCCTCTTAAGCGAGTGTTTTGGGATTGGCTCCCCCTAACCACTCTTCCAAGTGATGAAGGAAGAGGACACGTGTCATTTTAGTAAACTGTACCTCTGCTAGACAACAACATTATCCTGTTATCTATACTGAGATATGAAAATAAACATCTTGGGTACTTGTTCTTGTTATTCGCACACTTTTTCGCATATCATAGATGCAGTAGATGTAATAGATGTAGGTGTAATTAAGTAGATGTAAGTGTTCATAGTCGGTAAATAAAGCAGCTCCCACCTATCCCATAAAAAATTCACGTTGTTTAAATCATAACTCCTTAAAGTGCCCGCGGCCACTGGAAAAACGGGATCTCCGCTAACGATAGCTAACAAGAATGGGATCGTAGCTAGAGATGTCCGCTGGCTGTGGTGTTCGTTAGGAGATTATGTACAGGATCTGATAAAGTGCTACGGCACTTATTCACTGAACATTTAGTTCTTCGCAGTGCTTAGTCTTGTGTGGCCTTTCGCTCTATTTAGGTGAAGAATCCCGAGAAGTATGGCTTTGAGCCTAAGACTCTTCTGGATAGACTTACTCAGATTTACCTGAACCTGGATTCAGAGCAGTTTGCTGATGCTGTTGCTGGAGATCAGGTGTGTGTTACAGGGAAAAGGGAGGTACAACCCTGTGACGATTCACAAATATCAGTGCAAGCTGTATTCTTGTCAGGGTTTGATTGTAGTTAAAAACATCCAGTAGTTTGTGCATATTAATGTATGGAGTCCTCTGAGACAAAACGTGTTGAATGAACACAGTGTGGACAAAGCTTTCACACTTTCACTTTCAGAGTAAAGAGTTAATGATTTGCAGTGTGGTTGAACATTTTGACCCTTTTACTCCGAAGTCAAAACTCGAGGCCTTTTATTTGGGTCTAGCAATACATTTAATCCTTTCATTCCCGAAGCCAAACCTGAAGTCATACAACATGGCTTCCAGTTTTAACTCTTTCACTCCTAGAATGAAATCGGCGTCATATAGTGTGTTTCTTACTTTGGGTCTCCACTGTTCAACTGTTGAACCTGACAGCTAGATATACTTGCAGGTTAGCCTGCCACCTGCTTAACCTGCGTTCAGTGTCCCCCACCCCCCCCCCCCCTCCCCTAAAAAAAGAACGAAGATATGCAAGCTTTACTTTAGTTTAACATTCTTTCTTTTCATGGTTATTTTTTTGCCCGTAGCGTTCGTACAAGAAAGAATTATTCGATGATGCAGCCAAGCATCTTCATAAAACTCTCCTGAAGACAGAGGTTGGTTGCTTCTTTGTTAGATGTGCAGCGTAAGGCTTTGCGATTTGTAGTGATATGTTTCAGGAGGAATATTTTACTAATAGAAAAAGTATGTAGAGTCATTTAAAACTGTAGCCGAGTCTGCAAGCGAAGCTCCCGTTATGCACTGACTGTTTTCTTGGAATAAACATTAAAAATTTGCAATGTCGACTGATTAGATGTCCTTTTGGCAAGAGGTGTTTCCCATTGAGCCAGGTAGTTACGTTCTATCTCATCAAAGTACTGTTCCGTCTTGTTTCAGATGGAGATTTATCACTTTAAGGAATTTGCAGCAAAAGTGGAACAGAAAGTAGCAGAGAATGCTCTTAAAGAGGATGACTATGATGATGCTCCAGATGAATTCAAAGGTGAAGTCTGACACTTTTGTTTTAATCCTGCATTCTTTTGGATAATTCACAACTAAAACACTGATGTTTTTAATGTCAGCCCGACTCTTTCAATTGCTTTGTTTTCGGCACGACGTTCGCGCTATTCGCCCTCAACTTACCCTCAGATTATCTTTTCAATTTGCATACACTCCACAGAGAAGTTTGGCATTTCCATAAAATGTCATGTTTATACTTAGAGAACATTTTAGTGGGAATCGTTACACGGTCTTCCCAAGAAGGAATGCCCAATTTGAAATTTGCACAGCCTTTAAGTTTGAGGTTCAATGGGACGAAATGTAGAGGGACGATGCTCGCAAAGGATTTACAACATAGAAAACCCGAATTGACGTAGATATGAGTCTAATTGCATCTTATTATAAGGGCCAATCCAGATTCAAGAACATTTTTCTCAAACTCAGGCCTGGTATAAACCACGTAGAAATGGCGGTCCCGTCTCTATCCTCTGTCTTTAAACAACCGCCGAGGCTCTTTCAGTGCTGGAAGCTACTTGCATTCGTCTTAATTGTTCAATTATTATGCCATAAATGTATATGAAGAGCGCATTTGTTTTTGAAAAGACTTGGACTCTTTACTTAAATAATTATAACGAAGGTTTTTTCGTTTAATTATTGGGATAAATATCTCTTGTGCCAGCAGGAGTCAAGAATGTCGGAAACTATTGTCTTTCATTTTGATTATCGCAGATCCTCTTATGATGACACTTATGTCTGACCCCGTCATTCTACCGACCAGCGGTAAGGTTATGGATCGACCAATCATCACACGCCATTTGTTAAACTCGGACACAGATCCCTTCAATAGGCAGGCGCTTACCATTGACATGCTACAGCCAGGTGGGTCTGGTGTGGAGTCACATTAAGAGGATTGAATATTCCCTTCGACATAGTGATTGGGTGCGCTAATCAAAGCACACACATACGCAATCAATCTTTATTATAATTTAGAGCTTTCCAAGGTGTTTGAGCATTTTTACTTCAAAATTTCAAAACACGATTCCACTTGTACCTTGGTTGTCTCTGGGTTTGAACAACTTTAGGTTAGCACGTGGGAGTGAAAAGGTTAAAATTAACGTAATATTTTGATATTACTGAGTGTAAATTGCAATTGATTATATAGAACCAAGGGTTAAAAGTTAAAACCTAAATATCGTAGCCAGGTCCCACCGTTACTTAACCTGATTCCTCTCCTTTGTTTTAACGCGATTTGTGGTATTGATTTTGCAGCCACTGAGCTGAAGGTCCGCATACAGGAGTGGTTAAAATCACGAAAAAGCAATGGCAGGAAAGGCTAGGGGAATTTCAGTCTAAATGAAGAATATTAGCTTTTTACAATGTCACCAGAATCTTCAAGCATTGAGTGCCTACGAAGAAGTGGTATTAAATGCAACATTGTTTAACACGGATTCATCTTCATGTTGCGTGAAATGATGCATCAGTAAACGTGTTACATTTGAACGGTGTTGGAGGTAACAACAAAAGGTCGTGAATTGGATTGGTAACTGTTTATAAAAAGTCACGTCGGTTTTCACAAGAACGTCTGTAGTGTTGAAATTGCTTTCGGTTGCTTTATTATAGAATTGAGCTTTTATCATTAAATAAATACAAACAATCTATTTTAAAATCTTTGCGTTTAGCAGCGACAACGACGATTGTAGATTAGGAAATCAGTGTTGGTGCTAAATGTAAGCGCTCAATACCAAATGACTGAATGGAAGAAAAAAAACATATGCAAAAGTCTGCAAATCATGCGAGGCGCCAGCACTATCACGCGGAATGAACTTCGTGCTTAAGCCGCGCGTCCTGGTTTGCCAAGCTCTGCAATTATGTGTGATAGGCTCTTCAATTGATTTTCAAATTTCGTCTTTATTTTCCCCGACTGTCGTTGAATACTTTGTCAGCAGCATACGCCGGTATGACAACCTTTGCAGCTCACGAAATTGCTGATTTTCTGGTCTGAGGTAGCCTCCGCCGCAGACGTTCTCTGGGCTTCGTCACGTGACGAAGAGAACGTCTTAGTTATCGTAAGTTGACTGATGGTCGACTCTTCTGTATAACTTTCCCCTGTAGATCAAAGGTTTAGACATGCTAAGTAAATTTTACAGTTCGATAAGGTTAAGTACACACGCACTCTGAAGTAAAGAGTGTACTACGTGTTAAACTGTTTTGAGTTTTGTGGAGGGAGTTAAATTGTAATTAAATATGAGTTATGATGGCCCAATTCTTTCGATTGGGTGATTGTCTCTGTTCAATTTTTTTCTCATTCCAAAGATGTTTTCCGGTAAAGTAAATATGGCAAATCTTTATGTAATCCATGTACATTCAGTGAAAATTTTTCAATAGTTCAGATGTGCTAAGGCAACAAGTTTTAATTACAACGCCCTTACAAGAATGAGAGTCATTGTCAGGGCTTACGTACTAAGAGCCTTAATATCTCTGGTGCGTTTATATTGGCGAGTTAGTGAAACAAGACAATTACACAAGACAATTTTATTTATGACATGGCCTAAGTTATGCTGGCTGCTGGTTTCCAGTGTTCTATTTGTGTTGTTTGTGTCGTCTGATTCTTCAAACCCCTTTTAGTTTCACCGAACCTTTCCCGTTACTTGTAATTTATGACCGAGAATTTCAGGCAGAGATCTCATGTATATACCCAGCACGAGTCCCATTATACGTAATTGAATGGTACGTTGACGTAATTGAATGATGTATTCAATAATCTAACGTGTGTTACGTAGGTTGGAACTCTTGGTGGATATATACATGATATCTTTCCCGAATTTCGAATATTATCACGGCATATATGAGCGCTGCTCCTGCAAACTGGCTGCAAGTTAAACATGGTTAAACTATGTCATAAAGCGTCTGATTGGTTACTATTTGCTTGACGTCATGGCATCCTCTAAAGTGAATGAAGAGACTTTCACAAGGGTTTATCATTCTGTTTATCAAAACGAACACTCAAAACAAATGTAAATATATCAGACCAAGCATACACTTAATTCGTTGGTAGAACCTACCTGTTCAGGGAAACCTACCAATAGTCTTTAACTGTATTAAACTAACTTAAATTTTATCTTCAACTCACCGTTACAACAACGTTAAGACTGATATACCGGTGCATGTACATGTTCAGTGCTGAAAACCTCGAAAAAGACAAACATTAGGTGAAATGAATATTAGAGAATTTTTCTTGTCCTGCACTTCAACTACAGTTTTTAATGCTCAACAGCGATCTGAAACACGGTTACTGCAAACTCAGTACTGCACAGGTTCCTTATTGTTATGACCGAGGGGACTCGATACCATCCAAAAGTAAATCGAGGCAAAAAAGGATTCATTTAACGCCGATTAAATCTGGGATCGGTAAAAGTATTCTTAATGTCTTGTACTTGGCCGCGAAGTGTGGTTGCCAGCCAGATTGTTATGATTTGTAACAACAGAATTCCAATTGAGGTACAACCGATAGCAATAAGATTGTCTTGAAACCAGTTAACTGCTGTAGTTAGACAGCCCACGGTATAGATTCTGTTGTCCACTTCATAAGGCTCCAAATTCCCCACTTTGAACCCACACTGGGTATTTATCTCCTCTTCTTGGGATATGCAACATGTTTTGGGCACACCACAAGCTTCAGCGCTGGCAGTCGAGCAGTTAAAATACCTATTGGACCACCAATCTTTATACGTGGTTATACCACAACATTTAAATTCTGTCTGCGTTGTTTCAATAACCAGTTGCAAATCTGGGTCGTCGCGATATTTTACAATGGCTTCATTCAATTTGTCCTTGACTCTGTCTTTCAAAGCTTCGTGAAACAAAAAAGCCAGGACAGCACAGCTGATTTCAATAAGTAGCAAGAAACATACTATGCTTGCATAGCAGCACAACAAGCAGGTATTTTCTCTCAGAGCTCCGAGACAACCCAGGAAAGTGATAATGAACAGCATCCCACCAAGAATCACGAATAAGACCGCGGGATCAAAAGAAAGATCACTCAAGTTTTGATACGCGTCTTTCTTTTCGACCATCATGTACACACCAACACCGAGGATTAACACTGCGGCTAACCAGAAGAGGACATTCAAGAAAAACAGCGAAAATTTTATGCATATTGACGGATCTTCTGGGGAACTCGGCGGTGGACCAACTCGTCGTCGCATGTTCTGCATGGTGCCAAATGTAGTTTTTTTCGTTTGATGTTCTGTTTCTCTGACAATGAATGGGTTCACGAAGACTGTTTCGCGATTTCCAACAGCAGTGCCTTTATTCAGACTGACTATAGCTCGTAATCTGAAATCAACAAGAAAATCAATCGCGACTGTGACGGAAAGTTTTCAGAGTTAAATTTGCATAATATGAAATATTTTCATAGCAACTTGCATTGTGTGTGATGTTTGTCCGCTCTTGTTTTCGCCTCAAGTGTTTTATTTTTCGGAGTTGACGTCAAAGCAAACGGAGCATGTAAATATGGCCAGCGGTGAGTTTCAAGAAAGCTCCGTGAATTATTGCTACCATTTACACTGGCCTCAAAAGTTCCACTATCACAAGGATCTCATCTAAGAAGGCATATATACCTCTCTTTAAGTCTTTTTATTTTTTTTTTTTCCATTTCTAAGTTTTCCTCAGAGCAAAATAATTTAAACCGGTTTGGGCTCTGAATCCTAAAATTTCTTTCAATGTGTTTCGTAGACTTTTCCCGGGCTCACCTCCTTCCTTTTGTAAGAGCTAAGAATGGGAACCCGCCGACGAAGAATGGACAAATAAACACGTTTCATTAATTTGAACGTACAGCCGGATATGGTCGTAGGAAACATCATTATAAAGGATTTTATAAGCTGTTTGCTTCAATAGTTGATTTTAAACTTCTTACAGGTTTTTTATAGAGTCGCAGAGAAAAACGTCAGGCAATGGGCTGACGCTCGAAACATCAGTTTCCCTTTTAGTTTTGGGGTGATACACTCTTACATTCTCAACTCCTTTGAGAAAGTATTTTTTTTTTGTTTTTTTTTTTAGAGAACCGAATTGTTCAAGGGCCAATTTTGGATTTATACTAATCGCCGGCTGTCCTTCCTGTCCAAGGCATACTTTTTCGAAAGACTTCAAATTTTGGGCATATACAGGCACAAAAATTCAAGCTGTAGTTTGGGAACTGTCTTGTCCCAGGGTTCCCTGATTCTACTATAAGAGAATGAGTAGTGCGCAGAGCTCTAGTCATACACCAAGACTTTATTCAGCTGATTCAAGTTAAAGAAATAAGGATATTATAATTATATAGACGTTAGGTACCACGTGATAAGATTCCTGAGATAATAAATCACAGATGTATTGTACTGTAGCCTCCCCACCGACGCCGTTTGGGGTTCGTTTGTCACGCATTCATTTCTCCCCCACGGAGTCACGGACCCGCGGGGGAGAAATGAATGCGTGACAAACGAACCCCAAAGGACGTCGGCGGGGAGGCTAACTATACCATATAACAGTAACAAACTAAAGCTAATGATTAACGGAAACTAATTTGCCGTATAGCCGCTACAGAAGAGCTTGTCCTGTTGGTTTGTCACCAAGGAAAAGAACCATAAAACAAAAGATCAATGCCCCAAGCACTGAAAGTATAAAGATCGCAAAGAGATCTTGATTTATATTTTTTCTCTTTTTCTGTTTAAGGGAGATTTTATATAGGTCTAACCTCTTAACTTCCTTTTCTAGTAGTACTTTTTCTTCTTAGCTTTTAATTGTATATATAGTTTACTTCTGGAATAAATAAAGTATGTATGTATCTATATTTTTTTTTGTGTGTATGTATGAATGTCTGTGTGTATGTATGTGCGTGTGTGTATGTGTGTATTTATGTATGTATGTATGTATGTATGTATGTGTTTAATAAGAGGCTTACCAAGACTGCTACACGACCCATAATGACTTGAACCCCGCTCACTTAAGGCGAAGAGCCAATATCTACGTTTTTGTGAACCGACAACAATTGAATAACGCTTTTATTATTTTAACTTTGTGCGAGTAATACGCGTTATGGTCTATGAATCAAGACGGTGCTGTCAACATAAGGAATTACCTGGCAAGAAAACAACACTGCAAAAGAAGTAGACGTCAGTGTAAGACCTCGTCAGTTAAGACTGCGAGAAAACTACTTTGTTAAATGTTCTATGACTGACTAAACAATAATGTGTTTCTGCAGAGAAACTATCGGCTGATAGTTGCTCCACAGAAACACTCTATTGTTTAAATAGTGCTATGATTCTGCCTCTCCGCGGACGAACACTATCGCTTCACGTGATCGATTTAAACCAATAACAATCGGAGAAAATTTGAAGGTGAACTATAAAGTGTCATTGAGCACTGCCGTGCATACCGTAAATAGACTCTACTATATTCGTTTCAATTTCACGCCTACTGGGAGAACTCAGACTTGTTTTTATTCCACTACATTTTTCACATATCTGTTTGGTTGGTCGTAAAACGGGCTTATGAAAATCGAATCATCAGGAATGACTTTTCCCACCTTAGATGCCAAAGTAGAGATTATCAATGTCTTTTTTTATCTTATAAAGAGAGAGACAAGGGTTGCTGCTGTTTGCCTGTGCCATCGTCGCCTCTCCTCATAGTTGCAGCGTAGTTAGAAGAAGGACACACTAACAAGGGCATGGCAGTCCTAAGAAAATGTCTTTTTTGAGGAGACTCTTAATTGACTAACATTGGGTGGTCGAAATCCCATAGGATACCGGGTTACTAAGCTGTTCGTGCAAACACAGGATGAAACGTTTCAACTAAGTTGCTGCTTAGTTGGAGGCTCTATTCCAACATCCAGATCTTTCAGTCTTTATTAATAATGGCTTACTTTTCCCATGCTCAATTTATAAGCGAACTAGACATTAAATACATAATATTTTGCCTTTCGTGAAATCTTTTTCGCACAAGTTACATCAAAAAATGTGGTGCTGACTTTAAACCCCTTTTCTTCCCATAGTAAAACGTTGGATTATTCAAGTAGCGTATGACTTTTGACCCTTTCGCTCCTGGAGTGAAAACTTTAGTAATATCATATGACTCTTGTTTAAACCCTTTCACTAGGAGAGTTAACGTTTGAGTGATAAATTGGGATTTGCACTGTTGGGGTCTGCATAAGCTTCGGCCACGCCCAGATTGGTCTCTTTTAGGGGTTAAATTCAAAATTTCTGACGAGCATCCCCGTCCACTCCATATGGGAGTCCCCCCCCGGGCTGTTTTGTAAACTTTCACTAACTGAAAGCCTCGGTTACGAAATTGTGGCTCTAAAATGTAAGTCGTTGACTCCCAGGGAAAAGCAACGTCGAATCATATTATGTGGCTATAACTATTTTCTTTTTTCCCCGCGAGACTCAACTGTTGCGGCGTCGTTTGTCGTGGCTTATAATACATTCGATGAGAATTTTCGTATCTCCGCGCGCCCAAGTAATATCCTCTATTTCAGTTTCGCAGTCATTTCTCAAAGGGTACAACATCGGCTAAAGATGACGTATCAGGCTGTGTTGGTCGTTAAGAGAGAATAACTTGTAATGTCGATATTACTCGGACCCGGGACTCGGACAAGCTAGGACAGGCGTTTTTCACAATTTGTTTAATTTATTGTCTTGTTGTGTCCATGAGGAGTCTAGTTTCACGACACTGTCTTAATATCCCCTTCTTCCTGAACCTTATCCCCCTATTCTTTTTTTAAGGTTTTGTTTTAGAAACACATTTACAATACGAAACAGAAAAATGCAATCACCAGCGACAACAGTGAATAACGTTATTGGTAAATTCTTTATCTTTCAGCCACATGCTATACAGGGGTCTAAACCAGTGTTTAATCTTTGCCCTTCCTTCCGACGAATGTGCTTTGATATGCAAATAAATGCCTGTACATTTATGTGTTGCTATGGCACAGTGACACAGGGAAACCCCAAAAACGAAAATGGATTTTCCACCAAGAGCAGAATTGCAACATCTTGCTAGGATCGCATCAGCATCAGCATGGCCTAATTTACCAAGCAACATATTCTTGTCATCTTCCATGATCAATGTTTCGTTTAAACTGAAAGGTCCACTTAACCAAAAACAAATCTTATTTTTCCACAAGATAAGCTTCCTTCATTACGTTGTATGCCTGCAATGGAATTTAAGAAATTTAAAGAGTGTTTGTCAAATTTTAAGCCAAAGATATTGAACACCGAACAGCATTTGGCTTGTTACCTAATAAACACCCATTCTTTGAATGGACCAGACTTCGGTTAATTAACAACATAGAAAAGCCATTGCCAAATAAGACAGCTTACGTCAAGATAATTGGAAAATTCTTTTGTTCCTCAAATGAATGTCCTTCCCTCGGGACAATCCTAGGTGAAAAAAGAAAAACAAGGGGACCAGTGAATTATAATGCTTGCGATGTTTTGCAGTGTTGTCGATGGCGACGGTTTTGGGTTTCATTGCTGCGGTGTTACCACGTCTGTTATTCATTGGTCATGGTATAATATGCTTGTTTCTCCTGTTGGAGTTCAACCCTGGCCAAACCATATACTGGGCCACATGTCTTAGTTTAGGATGTTTGTTTCTGGAATCGATTTACACTGTTATCGTTCGGAAAGGAAAGGAATACAAGTAGTAAGTAACACTGATGTCAACAAACTAAACTTTGTTTGAGTTGTACGTTTTATATTTATGTTGTATAATTTGCACAAACCAGTTAACTTCTGTCAAAAGAACTTAAAACATGCACTTTAAGTTTCGCACACTTATGTTTTTGTGTAAAAAAATCTTTTAAGATTACTGATGGTTAGACGACTGCGTAAAAAGGATTGTTGAACTCATCTAAGGGATTATCGACATTTAAAAGGCTCAGTTTCCCAGCTCAAGCAATCCTTGATAAAGTGAAAGCACATTCTCAACGTTTCCCGTACTATTAAAATATTGCTGCTTTTCGCACTAACTGTTCAACGCCACTTGAATGCAAAGATGGGAACGTCTTAGTGTTAGAGCAAGTCAAGAAGACACGCTTTATCTTCCCCGGTCCTTTTCCCCGTATAGTTACATATAGACATTTAGTTTGGTTATATATAAACGAAAAAGGGACTGGGTACCTGAAATAACCATAGGGTTAAATAGGGCAGGCAGCCATGATTGCCAAATGTCTATCATAATGTTAAGACAAACAGTTCCGACGGAATTAACTCTCCCAAATCCATGGTTAATATTCAGATGTGAAGTATACCTTCAAACCTAGAGGTCGATATTTTTCGTTTATTGTTTCTTTGTCATGCCATACAATACGAGTTCTCCACTCTTCAATCATCGTACTAACACTGTGTCTTATGCAATATCTATATGAACGCTAACGAGATATCTTGCTTTAATGTTTTTTAATTGTTGGCATAGTGCGTAAACACTTCACACTCATTTTTCATTCTTTGAACGCTTACGCAACCGAGTCCTCGTACGGCGCTTCCTCTGGGAAGATTTGAATGAAACATGTTTCTGAATTTCATCTTATAGGGATGCAACTAAAAAATCATTGCCATGTGGTTTAATTGGGGTAAAGCAAACAATGTCAAATAATGATCGGTTAATAGCACCCATTTAAACGGCCACACTGTTTAACGAGGAGCGAGCGTAATGTGGGTAAACCCGGGTCTTTGCCTCCCCCTTGGCACAATGTTCCAAAGCAAACTTGTGTATCGCAGTTTTCTGATGATCAGAGTTTCTTCGCCAAAAACAACAAAGCTGCCAGCTCGTATGTAGGACCCCACAATAAATTGCTAGGCACTAATGAGCTTTTTGAGCGCAGTTTTCCCTGGGTCGTAATTAATAACCTGATGCAAAATGAAACCATAGTTACTAACTATGATGAAACGTCACTATCTACCAACCACATTATTGTTAGAGAAACTATTGAACATAATCAGAGATGGACAAGCATCCTATTCAGGCTGGAGGTGCCGTGGTGGGAAAGGAGGAAGGTAGGGTGTGATAATACTCGTCTGTATTTTGCGGAAACTGAAGTGAAAACAAGTGCCAGCAGTGTTGGGATCACGTGGCAAGCCTGATCACCTTGTAAGTGTACTATATCTGATGGAAGCGAAGAGCAAAGCAATGTTTAAGCCTTCTTCCTTGACATTCGACTGACGCCGTCTTGGCTTCTTTGCGCAAATATCAAGCAACTTGATTGCCTAATGGATGTTTACTGTGCAATTTTACTTACAGCTTTTGGCCCAGTTGCTTCTTTTACTTGTGCACACTGTTGCCTATCACATGGTTTGCTGAGCTGCAGCTTTTGGACGACAGACTCGAAGGCAGGACTGAAAGCCGTGGTATAACGGTGGGAGGGGTAAGTAAGTAGCTTTAGCTTTGGGGTGGGGCGCGGTAATCAGGTACTCTGTCATGATGCCAAAAAAGACACAGGCTGATTTTTAGGTTCATATTTTAGTTCGTCTCCCCAGCTCATGTCTCATTTGCATTATCCTCTCAGTGTCAGGAAGTGCCAACCTTTCAAACAATTTATAATAGTTGCTGATATTGCCAGTTGCAAGTACGAAACCGGGTGGTGAAACTCGGTCGGATCTTCCGCCGTCAGTCGAGATCAAAGATCGTTTGATCGCGCCTTCAATTTATAATGCTCTATTTCTTGCTTCACCTGGTTGCCCTGACACTAACAAATAAAATATTTCCCATGACTTGACAATGATTCAGTGCCATACTCAGTATGTGTTGTATTTTTTACCTCAGTATACAATAAAACAAGAAAGTCTCAAGAAATTCTGTGAAATCGGCCTGATTTTGCTGATTATTTTGGGTCGCTGGATGCTTCCTCGTGGTTCCATTACTCGGGATCAACTGTCCGTTCTGTTACTGGAGTACGTGGCCATTGCGGCGGACATATTGGAATTATTTGAAGCATTTGATGATGAACAGGTAATTGGCAACTCAGTTCAATGCACACTGAAGAGTACAACTCAGTCACGATAAAGACTCTGTGTTCACGTGTTTCGTGAGTCTATACTAGTGTTCGTCTGAGTGGAAGACCGTTAAACGAGTCATGTATAAGGAGCCCATTGCCCTGTTTTGGTTGTAAGATCTGAGTACACGAGGAAAACGGCCTCAGATCGTTGCAAGATGAAATGAAATTTTAGCATGTTGGATTAAAGTTATCTGTGTTTCTAAAGCTCTAAAACGTGCTTGAGAGTAATTTCAGAAGATAATTTTTTCGTCATTTCAGGTAGCTCTTAACAAGACAATCACCGTTACCACTCTTGGAGCGTTCTCCTGGAGTCTCCTGCAGTTTACGTTTGTAACTGCCGCAGTGAAAGGAGGGAACGATGAAGTTGAAGAAAATGAATATGAAGAGAAACAGAAAACGAATGGAGGCAAGGTAGACGGGATAAAAATAATTTACACAAAGTATAAAGACACTAAGATCAGTTTACAAAATATGCAGAATAGGTTTGAGGATTTTGGAAGGGTTGTTCCCCGAAAGGTGATCGACCGAAGTGTTTTAATACGCAGTGCGCACAGCAGTGCAGTGTTAGGCGCGTCAGACTTCAGATCGATATCAGTATCCGCCAGTTATAAGCTCCAATCCCAAGTTACCAAAATTTTCTAAAAGCAGGAGTTTTTTGCAGGTCCAATTCCTCTTTTCACTCAATAACTGGGTATGTTTCACGTTAAATTCTTATGTGGTAACTTCTTGTTTTTGACCGGCGCTTCAGAGCCGGTGGCCCTATTTTTAGCTCAAAAATTTTGCAATGAGGTGGTACGAAATCTACATACAGAACGCTTTGGTAACCTGTGCTCCAACGAGTGCACAGTCAAACTCCATCAACAATAGCTATTAACTTTGCCCAAAGTTAGAGAATAGTGAGTTGTGAAATGCTAACAGGGACGGCGGAGCGTATTTTGAAGTGGGGGGGGGGGGGGGGGGGTTGAAAACGAGCGCGGGAGGCGCGAGTTGGTAGGGGGGTCCCCCAGAAAATTTTGAAATCAAGAGTCTCGGAAATCGTATTTACAACATTCTCCGCGACATACTTCTTGACACAATTAGCCTGGATAAAGCGTAAAATGAAAGGTACTTTTAATGCTTACAGCAATATTTTGGAGGTTATTTCTCAGCCTTCCGGTCTCCAACGCTAACCTGCGGTTTTTGGACACAAGCTTCCCGTCTGTGGGAAGGAAGCACACGCTAAGAAAATGTTAAAAATACGTAAACGCGAAAAGTTCCCGACGAGGCTTGTATAAAGTTGTAGCTTAAACAAAATAAAATGTCATCCTCCTCAAAAGTGGGGGGGGGGGGCTAAAGGCCCCCCAGCCCCCCCGGCTCCGCCGTCCCTGAGGCTAAATGCTCAAGCAACTGCTGTCAACTTTTCTTACATCACTGTATTATGTCTCTAACAACTTCTTGCAGTCACTTACCCTGTCACTGGCAGAAAAGGGTTTGCCCCGAAGATATCTACGCAAGGCTGCGGAAGCAAGGAAGAGAGAAAAGCGAAGACAAGAACTGTATGAATTGAAATCAAGAAATGATGAGGCTGACGCGGAAATGAGACGACTTGAGCTTCAGGGCGATAAATTTGGGATCTTGGCCGCGATCTTTATGCAAGACGGGCCATTTCTGGTCCTTCGACTTTTCCTCGTGATTAAATACGATTTCTTTAATGACAGTAATTTCCTTTTCTACATTGGGAAGAACTTTATATCATTAATTTTCATGTTCTATCGACTCTATGTGATTCAATTCCACGCCAAAGAGGAGGAAATAGCCATTGAGACGCCAACTAAGCGTTCTAGGAAGTTCCGCACTCTTTCTTTGTTCATGGTTGGAGCTGGTAGGCTTCGACTTGGTAACAAATAATTAACGAAGAGAGTTGCTGGTAGCTCACCCTAATCATATAGGTCCTTATTGGATGGTAGGGGAAATCTTTTCCCCGCACTACAATGGCTGTTCTCTACACTTACATAGATATCTGCCAAATCATGACTGACATAACACGACAGAACAGCGCATGCGCTCAGTATGATTAGGCCACAGCTGCTGGTCAGCTACCAAAGCACTTCACCCTTATACCCTAACTTTAATTGCCTGCGATATAACGTGTTTAGTTTATACTTTCTACATGTGCCTCCGTGGTTGTATATGTGCATGGCAAGTTTGGAGCTGAGGAATTCTTATGCTTGTCAAGGGTTCCCCAAACCTCCTGGGCACGCTTCGTTCAAACAAGAATCAATTTCTCTCGTCAGTGGATGAACAGCCTTGCAGATCCACTATGCTCTATCTCGCGAGTCCCAAATTCTTTGATAGGTGACCATAGAGTCTAGAATCAATACAACTGAGGAGATGCATGAGACTTTGAATTGGCTTTTAATATAAGAAACCCGAAAACAGTGTGCTAGAAAAACGTGAATCTTTATACTATGTCATCCATTGGCAATGAAAACTAACCAATGGGCAGGCGAGTATTCACTTGGAGACCGGTGTTGTTAAGAGATGTTTTGGTGGAGTGAAATGTGGGGAGTCTATGGGGTTTGAATTAACGGGGGACAGGAGAAGGAGCTAATAAGGATATTATATATAATGTCAAGGTAGATGGCAACAGGGAAAAGCAATGAGACAATACTTAAAATACACGAAAAGGTAGAATAAATATTTACTCTCTTCATCAGTTGTATGGTTAATTATTTAAGTGTACATATTTACCAGAGGTTAAACTGTGGACGATGAAGTCGGACTGGTATCTTTCGCCATCGCTTCCCTTTACCGCACCAAAATTCCTGTTTATCTTGTCATCAAAGTCGCCGAAATAAGTCTCAGTGAGACAAGAGCCTTCATTGGAAGAAAGAACGGCTTTGCCTTTTGAAGATCTTATTGATCATTTGTCTTTTTGTTCAAAGATAACTCACTTCGTGTTTAATGGTATTTTTAATCAATATGTTTTTGGTACGGCTATGGGCTCTCCGGTCTCAAAAAGTAAAAAAAAGAACAACTTTTGCATTTAAGCCATCTACTTTATCCCGCAAAGATCTTGAACATACACAGACGGGACCTATCAAGAGAATTTTGAGTAGTTACAATGTCAGAGTTGCCCAAAAACCTTTTTGTAACAAGCCCAAGGATCCTGCACCGACGGAACAAAAAAGTGACGACATTATTCCATCCCTTGCAACGATTGTAATTAGAAATACAGCGAGTAGACTAAACGTCAATGGTACCCGCTTCAAAAAACACTAAAAAGCACAGTCTATTGGGTGAGTAAAAATGCGCTATACTGTGACCATTGATTAAGAAAGCAAATGCTGACTCCGAGGTTCGTCCTGTATCCGATCTCACGTACGTATCCAAACTTTCTGGTGAATGGCTAACTCTCGAAACGTCAATGATAACCCATTAAATCTTACGGTGGTAAAGTTTACTTTTTCAACCCGTTTATAAACCATTGATTTTATTGTATATTACAACACACAATTTGACCTGCTCCCAGCACCCCAACACTGTTGTTCGTTCTGTGCAACGAAACATGAGCAAAACATTCCTACATTCGTGTCCACGGGCGGAGGGTCCCCAATGTGATTATGTTTTTTAACTTTAACTCTAATTAACTGCCAGTAAAATATGAAACATTGTATTAAAACTGTAGAGAACCTCAAATAGGATCTGCCAATCCCTCACAAGGATTAGGAGGTCACATTAGTTAACTAACACATAATTGAGAAATAAAATAAATGAATGAAGACATGATTACAAACATAAAAGTAAATAAAACCTAACTCCTCGGGATTGATAAAAACACCGAGAACAACTGGCAAAATCATAACTATCTGTTAAATAAGATTTAAGTCTAAGAGAACCTAAATGATCGTAAATATAAGGCAAACTGTTCTATTCCTACACAACACGATAGAAATAATAAAATAGGATTTTTCCTCTTAGTTATGCATGTGTTTGCAGTTCTTTAGATTAGAATACATTCCCCAGGTTTTGCTCCAATTAAAAATGGAAGTTAAATCCTCTTGAAGAGTATGACAATTACTGTGGATACTGTGGGAGTTTATAACTCTGCAGCACTTTGCATCATCAGCATAAAGCGGGACAATGCTGTCTTCAAAGAGGCCCGAGCTTGTGTCGTTAATGTAGATAAGAAAACGAATTGGGCCAAGCAACGAACCCTGCGGAATGCTTGATAATTACTCAATGGCGTCTGTTGGTCAGATAATCTTCCGGAATCCGTAGTAGCTCGGTTTATAAATTAACTTCTGATGGGGCACCCTGTCAAATGCCTTGGCCGTAACTAAAGAAATGCTGTCGATTTGACTACCTTTATCCGGTGATGAAGCTAAAAAGTGAACACGTTGAATCAGCTAGATTATACATGATCTATTGTTCAGAAAGTCGTGCTGAAAACCACATTTCTCCAGCACTTTAGAAAGAAATGAAAGTAAGGCAATGCCTCTATGGTGAGACGCAGTGTTCTTGGAACCTGATTTATGTACTGGAGTACGTTTAGCATCATTCCACCTAGAAGGGAAAACACCATCTAATAAACTCTGATTGAAGAGGAGGACGGGGCATCTGTCAGAAGCAAGCTCTTTGAGATGTCTGGCAGTTATACCATCAGGCCCAGGGCTCTTAGATGGGTCAAGATGGGAGAACACCTCTTGAACTTCAATTGAAGAGAGCGCTTGTAATTACAGATAATTCATTCCTGATGGAGACAATAGGATGAAGGCCATGGGTAGTGGTTCAGTATCTGGTGAACTGGAAACCGAGTTAAAGTGGTTGTTAAAAAAGTTAGCTTTGGCTACAAAATCTGTCACCGGCTGTTTACTAGTCTCATCTGCAACAAGAGAGGAACATAACTTTCGTGTCCTTGTTTTGGCACTGAACTGAAGTTCCAGAACGTTTTGTGATTCAAAGCAATGTCAGAGGAGATTTGAACAAATTTGTTTGTATTTAGAGCGTATACTGGAAGCTTCTTGCAGTCTCTCCTGAGGGTCTTAAAACGTTCAATATCAGCATCATCTTTAGATCTCAAAGCCTTCCTGCTGGCCTTGTATTTTCTTCGGCATAAGGCTTTTACTTCCTTGTCAATCCAGGGCGGTTTAAGTTTATTTTTAACCTTCCTCTTGGGTACAAACTCATTGACAGCAGACCAGAATAGGTCTTCTCAGTGAGATAATGAAGCATTAATGTGAACATCAGGTACAGAAATATTCCAGGGAATATATTGTTTAGACTCCTTAAGATCTCTTAGGTTGGCCTTTCTAAAATCATAGAGTAATTTAGGTCTTTGAGATGGTAAATTACTTGAGCGGATCTCCTGCTCTGTTGGAAATAGATAAAAAGTTTTTGCTCAAACTTCTAAGGCTTGCTGATGCAATGGAAGTCTGGAACTTTGACTTATGAGGACAAGGCTTTTGCAGTGTGTGCCCCAAATATTTAGAAAACACTTTCAATATATGGAATTCAAGCAAAGTTTCATTATCAAGGAAGAGACTGAGAACTTTCTCTTCGATAGATTTATTAGGATTAATTCTCAACTATTAATGCCAATTTGAATTAATGTTAATCTAATTACATGTAAGCGGCTTGAATGATAATGGGATGACTGCACTGAGTAAATTTACTACTATTTTCTCAGCACTAAAAAACATTAGACTTAACAAAAACAAACACAAGAATGGACCTTGAATAGGGTCGGTGCATCCACTGATATTCCTGTGTTTCTCGTGTTCTTTAGATGAAAAATAATAAAGAATTTACTCTCCTCACGAGTCAGATAATGTAATTGTACATCATACAGCTGAGGAAATCGCTACCAGATTGCTACTTGTATTCTGAGAGAAATCCTGGAACCGTGTAAACATCCCACCAAAGATGAGAATCTCCCCCCTGGCAAGGACAACTGAATGCAAAGACGTGGCAGGGGGAGATCCATGATTATCTGGAGGAGGCTTCCATGAGCAGCAGAAGTGTGATTTTATCTGAGTACAGTCTAAAATGTGGGTTTGCATGGGTGATAAGCCATCAAGACCAGCTCTTGATCCAGTCCTGTCTGGTAACTCAGGTGACAGCGTATGCCCCTGATTGCGAGGAGCACTGAACACAACAACCATGTCCTTAATGCATACTGCAGGATGGCACCAGAGTTGAGGGGCTTCCCAATGACGATTTTTTACTTCAAGCTCCTGCCAGATCCAGTCATTTATGTCCAGGATCCAAACATCTCCGAACAGCTGGAAATAACATCACAGTGTTATGCATTTAATGGGACTTTATCTTCACAACAACAAAAACGTTTTAAGATAAATAACGATTTTATTGCTTTAGGAAAGCAATTTTTACAGTCATGGTGCCAATAATTAGAAACGATTTGCAATAAACCAAGCGAACATCAGTGATGCAAGAAACAGTTAATGTCAGAAAACATTTGAGTTTTCTATTTGGTTATGGTAATTACATCTAATATTAAACAGGAGACACCATACCTGGAATAAAACCCATGTCAAAAAAAACACATGTTCTAAAATGTTTTGTTATCCTTCAAAACAATTGAATCCGCATTTCTAATCTTTCTTAATGACATTGGGAACAGGCAAGCATGAGATGGTACTGGAACATTGCCACATTGTCTTGTCCATATTTTAGCTATGGTACTGAGTTTAGTTGGTACCACGTTCAATTTTTCATGCCTATGGATTCACAGGATTAAAGAACAGTTATTTGCATCCCATTTTAAACCAATAAACGTTAGTATCTCAGACATAGAATGTACTCCTACAATCAGTGTCTGAATTCTTGCACGCTTGTTGGTCAAACGCTATAGTGTACAAGAGTCTATGCAATAGAATGATAGAGCTACAACACTATACACAGTTACTTTCCAAAAGTTTGTTCTTTCAAATAACACAAGTTTTGCAGAGAAACCACCCGTGGCTCATGCTTCCACTTGAGTATTGAACAGTATGTGATGTCATTCTATGGTCTATAACAGTGTAGACCATGGAACAGTATGCTTGATTTGTCTACCTATCCCAAAGGTCTGTGAATAATTTTGACATTGACTTACCAAGTTAGGTCCACCACAACCACCCAGTACTAGGATCGTGTGGTCATCCATCACAAGCTGAAAAAGTAAACAAAGACAATGCACTGTGGAGCAGAGCTGGGTGCAAGGCCTTGCACAGGGAAGGGATTAGGATGGTGTGCCCCCCCTACTGAGAATTGGGCAGAAAATTTGAACTGCTTAAGACACATTCTAGTGTACTTTCAGGGCACAAATCCTAGCTTTCAGGAGTTCAACATAAACATCATTATCACCAAGTCTGCAGCTAAAATTCCATTTAATTGGAATTAAATTTATTTTGTCTTTAATTTTCCTCAATAAGCAATGAAAAAGAAACTACTTTAACGTTGAGAATTCTCATTCGCAAGCACTCACTAACTAAAGGAATTATTTACAAACCTGAGAATGACCAAATCTCCCTGGAGGCTTTTTGCCTCTAATATATGGACAGCTCCATGTCATATCAGTCATGTTTAACACCCACACATCATTGAACCTAACAGTGATTAAATGAGTGAAATTACATAAAACTCTATTTACTTACCAACCAATTATCAACTCATCACAGAGTATCACAGTTCTAAGACTGCTTAAATGATAAAAATGAAAAGAAAAATAGTAAATAAAACACAATTCCTAATCAATATTACAGGTAACACATAATTTATTTTACTGGATATGGGGATTATTATTATCAGATAAGTAGAGGCATGCTGCTGTAATAACTTCTGGTGTTTCATATATTCAGTGGAATGGTAATCCAAACCAACAAACACTCTTATAGGTGGAACCAATACTGGTCTGGTCCCAACATCGATTTCTGGATACCTCAGCTGGAAGTGAATTGTGCTCCATTTGGTAGGAAATTGAAACAGAAACAAAGGGGATTTCAAATGAGTTGACAAGGTAAGTTATACCATTGTAAGATGACTCTTAACGGATTTGCTTTCAGTCATTGTGAAGATGAAGGGCCATTCCTCAAAAAGTCACCTTCTTCATCATCTTGTGGTAATATAACATGCAATATCAACTTGTTTGATAACCTGGATGTTTGTCCTTGAGCTTCGTTAGCACTGGTGTGAGTAATGTCATAGGTTTGAATTCTCCTGTTCCTACCTGTATTTTCAGGGTAATTGCACTTTTATTAAGGTATTATTCTATTAACACTGTAACAGGGTTCATACAAAAAATTGCAACCATTTTTCAAGGACTTTTCAAGGACTTTTCAAGGATCAAATGTGATTTTCAAGGACCCCAAACAGGAATTTAATTTCAGGGATGGCAAATACAAATAGACATACATGTACGCATATTCCAAACTAACAGGTTTTCAAGGCCACAAGTTTTTGCTCCACCTCCGTCTGACTTGCTGTTATCCTTAGTTAGCTTATTTTGCTGTGTTGCGAGTTCCTTGACATCAGAAAAAGAATAACAATGCAAAGCAACTTTGCTTTCGACTCCACCGCGTTCGAAGGTTGAGAAAATTCAAGGACTTTTCAAGGACTTGTAAAGAAATTCAAGGACTTTTCAAGGATAAATTGAGTTCAAGGACTTTTCAAGGACTCCCCCTAAAAATTCAAGGACTTTTCAAGACTGTGCGAACCCTGTGTAAGGGTCAGATTTTCCACTACATTTTATACCACAGTGCAAATATATGGTTTGCTTGGTTTGTTCAAGATTCTAAATCAGCACAAACTTTTATCATGTGATAGTGTATACCTCACAGTCCATGCACTGTGGATTGTACATGCTTGGATTCTTAGAAATTGTAGCTTAAGTTTATTGAATCCTATTTACCAAGAGATCTTGCAAATGTACTTTTTCAAACTCTTTATCCATAGGAAATATTGGCCCAATATGATTAGCCGCTGATAATCGAGATTATATGAGGCAATCAGGATTCTAAAAATGTAACATCCAATGTCAATGTCAATGTATTTTAACCTATGACACGTACACAGGGCAAAAGCATTTTATATGAAACCTGACGTAACAAAATTTAAATTAACCAACTACCTAAGCTGGCTTTGAGCGCCTCCAAACACGATCATTCTCCTTCCCAAAGCACAGGCTCCGTGACCAGCTCGCTTGCAGGGTCTCGGCTCATTCGGATTTAGAGCTGGTGATCTCCACGTCAAACCAGGAACATTTAAAATATGTAAGTCATCAAAAAACTTTGCCCCTGAATGACTTCCTGGTCTGGCTGGCTGACACCAACCCCCAAAGATTACGATGTCCTTATCATCATTAACAACAACCGTGGCACATTCTTTAGGTGGTGGTGGAATGCCCGAGGTTCGGGGCCTTATCCATCGTCCCTCTCGGAGATCCAAGACATAGAGGTCATTGAAAGCAGTATTAGTAGAAGAACAACCTCCATACACGTACATTTTTGTACCTATTACACAACAACAATGAGAGAAACGAGGTAGAGGCAATATCCGAGATTTCGTCGTAACTGTTCGCAAACGCAAATTTCCTGTTCGAACTGCATCGTATAAGTTTTGTATGCGCTGCCTACAGATTCCCAAGATTAAACGATGCCATAAACGACAAACAAGTTTGGCTTCGTAAAACTCTCCATACGGCGACAAATAAGAAATAATTTTTTCCACAATCTCGATTGGAAGTCGAGAAAAGTACGACGGATCAGTCATTTCACCACTGTCCGCCATTTGTTTTTACCGAGCAGTACTGGGACAGAATGTAGAGGGCAAAAGCTGAGGCAATATCCTCCATTCGAAGTGGAGAGATGGATGACTCTGACAGTAAGATTTCCTCTGGTAGTGCAGAAAAACAAGAACTCATCACTCAAAAGGGAAAAGCACAATGGACGTATTGGTTAATTTTTACATCAGCTGTTATTCTTGGAGGTTCTTCATTTCAGTTTGGGTACAACACAACTTGTATCAATGCCCCCGAGGCGGTAAGGCTTTTCGAAGTGTCTCCGTGTCCGACAGTCGGCTGAGGTTATAGAGTGCCGGGCTCTACTAAATAATTTACATGAAGATTTGTGGCTGTCATCTTGTGCAACTGGACCTTCTTATTAATACTATTATGTTTAAGTTGGAAAGGACTATATACATTTGCTGTAATTTTCAGAAATTTATCGACTGTGAGACATGGAGTTTCCTTGTAACCTCAGCCGACTGTCGGACACGGAGACACTTCGAAGATTTTTCGAACAGCATTATCTGTGGAAATATTAATTAGGCATGCAGCAGGTAGCCATCCTGGCATGTAACCTTCATGGTCAGCGGAGCCATGGGGCAGTTGATTGGGACGACGGCCAGTGGTGTTCTCCTGATGCCTTGGTTCATCCTACGCATTGTGTACTTTTAGTGTGTACTTTGCCTTCCAAGTTGGCAGTTGCTCTTGAGTTGTTCTCATCAGTTCTTCGAGTTTCCCTCCCTCCCCATTGCCCTTGGCTTTTTTCATAGTTGTTTTTTTTTTGGTATTTGTTTGAGTTATGTTATTGTTTCTGTCATAATTTGATATATTATTATGTTATTAGTTATCTAGTTATTTATTTATTATATTATTTTTTTTTTATATATTTTATTATTTTTTATTTATTTTTTTTTCTCTTCCACTGACTTGGCTCAGTGTGACAGGTGCTCAGTGTGTGGTGTAGGGTGTGGGGGGCCTTGCGACGATTGTTGTTAATATCTGTTTGTTCTTGTATCCCTGACCTAAATATTTAAACATCTTTTCTTTCAACTGGCTGCTTGGCATTTTTAACTTTTAGGTTATTTTGGGCTGCCAGCACCCCTATCATCCCCCTTTAATAAATGACTGGCCCCTTACTATGTTATTTTGTACTGTTACAGTGTTTATTTGCCATTAAATACAAAACACTTGTTCTATAAATCTTACTGTAGCTTAATTACTTCTTTCTGTACAGGATATCAAAAAGTATTTCAGCAGTTACACAAGTTTTAATGATCTTTTGTGGGCAACAACTGTTGCTATATTTGCAGTTGGTGGAATGGTTGGTGCTCTTGTTGGCCCCTTTATTGCTAATTCCCTTGGCAGGCAAGTAAAATTATTTACATGGTCCATATTTTTGTAGGGCAGTGTGCTACATGCTTTAAGCTGAGGGTAGCAAAACACAGTTTACATGTAAACAGTAACCATACATGTGATCTGGGAATTGTTTAACATTGAATTTATAACTCAACTATCTATTTGAATTACTTTATTGTTAGAATAGAGAGAATTTAGATATGTGCCACTGTGAATGGTGGGGTTTTCAAGCAGTTCAGTCTGTGATAGTAATGAGATGTCCGACAGTTTAGGTTTAGAATAGGGTATAATTTTATAGTAAACTGATCAACAAAGTATAATTGATTTACTGATTCAATTATTGGTTGAAGATTTTTTCCTCTCCAGGCAAACTGGGCATTGCCACTCCAAAAAATAAAAACAGCAAATTTAAATTCACCTGCAACTCAGTTTAGCAGCAAAAAAAGTCTTGGTGAGTAGGTGGTGGTGGTGGTTATAGGGAGGGATTATAGGAGTTTTGTCCAAAAATTTTGCATAATTCAGCTGAATCAGGCCTGTGGGGTAAGGATTCCAGGGTGACAGTATACACTAAATGTATGGTTCAGATGGAAACAGCTAGTTTTGTTTTCCTGGGAGTCCTGATGTTTCCCTCGACTTTGTCTCAGGAAACATCAGAAGTTGAGGGAAAACAAAACTAACTAGCTTCCTGAAGGACCATATGTTAAGTGCTTTGTTATATATTTAGACTTTCCATAAACAAAATATAGCAAAAACAAACTAAGACTGTACAACTGGCGTGCAGGTAACAAATGTGTGATTGTATCCCGGTCAGGATACATTTGAATTTGATTGGGGGCATGTGACCAAGAATCAACCAATCACAGTGCTCATTTCGTTGAGTGAAAGTCTAGGTATATAACAATGACACAAAGCCAACCCTCTCTGTCAGATTGTTTGGTAAGAAACAAGTGGATCTAAACAGGGAAAAATGAAGTGGTATCATTTGGTTGAACTAACATTTTTTAACTGTAGTGAAGCGTTTAATTTACATTCTACATCTAAGCAAAGTAAAACAGTTGACGTTTTGCAAATTGCTGGTAAGCTCAACAGATCTTGTGTGCATTATGTAATGTATTTTCTCTGGCTGCCTGAATTGAAAATCACTCTAGCTCTTACAACAGCCAAGGTGTTTGAGGTGTTTTAAATTAAGGCTTGGGCGATCTGCAGTAAAACTGAATCTTGTGACCCAACATGGAGTATACTTGGTTGCCCAGGAGGGAGTTGTTCAAGGTAATGGCTCCATTGTTGTCGCTCTCTCGGCCATTGAATATTGTTTCTCTGGTGGGGACCCTTCTCCCAGTTTCCATCTTGCACAGACTTATGTGGTGTCACCCACCACACTTGAAACAATTGATTTTGGGTGACAGTCCTTGGCAAGGTGGTTTCTTCAGAAGCAAATAAAACAGCGTCCCTGTTTTTTCAGGCATTCTCTTTTTGCTCATCTGTTGGTCACGATGTGATAACTTGCCAATGAGTGGGGTTGTTCATAAGATGTACATCATGTTGAATTTGATGGTTGACTTTCTGATGACAATGCTGATTGCTTGAAGGCTCTGACTTCTCCTTCCTTTGATTGGCTGGGCTGTATTTCAGGGCAATGGTGTGTACTCTGTTGCATCTTTCTCTATTCTTCACCTCACTTCGTAGAAGTTGCAGGGTTTGAATGAGATTCCATTTCCCATCTTTCATTTCATGGCCAGCTAAAAGGTGAATATGTTTGGGAATTCTTGTCATGAATATGGGCACTAAAAGACTGCCATAAGTTTATGTGGGTGTATCTAATGCTTGTAACCCTGTCATGTGCACCCACCTCTACCTGGTCATAGGTATGCCGCAGTTTCTGGACATCCAGCAAGTTTCCTAAAGTCATCAATTTCAGAAGGCTATCCTTGTGACTGCTGATAATCACTTGCTTGATTATCACTTGCTTGAAGCTCAATTACTGCTTCATAGTTAGCACTCATTCAGGGTAGACCATCAATTGTCATCCCTGCTGATCTACTCAAAAGGTTCCGTAAGTAGCTGAACTTGTCAATGTTGCTGATCTCAGGCATTTTGCAAACAACACTCCTAAAGCTATCCCAGAATGTTAGCCACTGACTTGAAAGTCCAAGAAAACTCATTACACTCAGACAAAGTAATCTATTGTGCTCATTTGCACGTCCTGTTGCTGGACTTGGCAATGGTGAACCATAGCAATGCTGATGTAGGTCCTTCGGCTGCAGCATTCTTTTGATTTCCAGGACAATCTCTGAGTTATCTGAATGGTCAAAGTTATCTGAATGAGCAGCTGCTGATCAGTTAATGCAGCATGTTGTGGATCAGGGACTTGAGTGCAAACTTCAGTCTGCCCACAAGAAGCATTACAGCACCAAAACAGCTCTCCCCAAAAATAAACAATGATCTCCTTGTGAGTGTGAATAATCAGCATGTGACTTTGCTGGTGCTACTTGACCTTAGCACCGCATTTTAACACTGTCTGTCATCAAAGTTTGGTTGATCATTTGTACTCACTGTTCAGAGTAAGCGGTACTGCATTAGAGTTGCTGTGTTCATACCTTGACAAGTGTAGTCAGCGTGTAAGCATCAAAGGTTTGTTGTCAGACAGTTTTGAGCTTCTCCATGGTATGCCTCAGGGATCTTGTCTTGGGTCCCTACTGTTCAGCTTGTACACTAGCAAACTTTTTGACATCATCAAGGCCCATTTACCGGAGGTACATTGCTACGCTGATGCTATATTTGTCGTTCTGTCCTGCATATCGGACATTAGGGACTGGCTCTTCTGCTGTAAGAAATCTAGGTGCATGGTTTGATTCGTAACTTACCATGAACACACACGTTAACAAAATATGTATTGCAGCATATTTAATCTATAAAACCTAAGGCGCATACAGAAGTGCTTGTCACAAGAGACATGTGAGCAACTAGTGCATGGTTTTATTACCAGTCAGATTGACTATTGTAACAGTTTGTTGTACAGTCTGCCTGCTAAGAAGCTTGATAAGATTCAGCCTGTACAAAACATGGCGGCTTGTATAATTTTCAGACTGCCATAGTTTTGCCATATCACACCGTCAATTTTTAGTCTGCACTGGCTCCCTATGCGATGTCGAATTGACTTTAAGATCTGCCTCTTGACCTTCAATGCAATACATGGGTTGCCACCCAGTTACCTTAGGGAGTTACTATTGCAAAAGAGAATTGCTACCGCTTAAGGTGTTCAAATCAACTTCTGCTTTGCATGGCGAAAGGAATCTCAAGAAAGACTCTAGGTCAAAGGCAATTCGCAGTCGCAGCCCCTAGACTATGGAACTCCCTCCCAGAAGAGCTGCGAAACAAGAGTGATATGAATGATTTTGAACTTCACCTTAAAGTGCATTTCTTTACCAAGGAATTTTCAACACCTTAGTAGGACTTAGCTTGCTTTTCCTTTTGCTTTTAGCACTTTATTGCACGTATCATTTTAGTCTCTAAAGCTTTTTGTTTTTTTTAAATTATGTTAGGATTTTAGGTTTTAACTTTTAAGATTAGTCAGTAGTTTCACTATGTTAACTGTAATGCACTTTTGATTATTCTTTTAGGGAAAGCACAGTATAAATATTAAATATTATTATTATTATTTTATTAGAAAATATTAACTAACTTTGATTTCATTAGAAACAACTCTTACGAAGTTCAACAAAATGATAGCAAATATCAATGTATTCTTTGCCAGTTCAATAGTTCCATGGGTGTCTTCATAGATGGTAGTAGGGCATCCAACTGTCTTTCCAGATCTTCCATCAAACAGCGCAACCATATAGCTTCTTGTGGGGCTGAATTTAAAGCAACATATTCAGCTTCTGCAGAAGACTCGACAACTGTTGACTGTTTCTTGCTTGAGCAAATGTCTGTACCATTTCCAACTTGAAATAATAGCCTGATGTTGATCTCCAAGTGCCAACATCTGCCCAATTTGCATCACTGTTTCACTCCCATCCCGTGTTTACTTGGCTTTAACATGTATTGAGATATTATTCCTACTGCTGCAGCAATGTGTGGTCTTGTTGCAGTTGATGCGTTGGTCGGACATCCAGTTGCTTGCTGGTGGATTTGAACATCAAAGGTTTCATCACGTGATGACAACTGTTGAAGTTTTCTTCCAGGCTAAAGTGTGGTAGAAACAGGTTTACAGTTTTCCATGCAAGATTTCTTGAGAACTTTCTCTAGGTGGTTGAATTTGGTTATGGTCAATGTCCTTGATTCTCTGTTTTGCTGGATTGACGTGCCAAGGCGTTAATGTATCTCACTTTGGTCAATTATTTCAAACCTCACACAATTCAGCTTTTCCTGCTTTCAGCAAAGCAGTGTCATTTGAGAGTGGAATTATATCATCAACATACATGCACAGTATAACAAAACTGATGTGACCATTGGCTTCTTTCACTGATTTTACACAAAAGCATTAATCAGCATTGCTTTTGCAATAACCCTCTGATTTCAAATACTAACCTATATTGGTGTTCCAACAGCGAGCTGACTGTCAAAGTCCATAAATGCTCCTTTTCAGTCTGCAAACATGACTTGGTTCGTCACGATCAACAAATCCTTCTGGCTGTGACTTGTAAATTTTACAGTCCAATGAACCTGATTCAAACAGTGCTTGAAATTATCGGTTGCCCGGTTGCTGGAGACAACTAAAACTTCGTTCGGGCAACCATTTTTTTAGGGAAAATAAAGGGCTAGTTGCCAGAGAAGAATTCATCGGACAATCCAGGAAAAAATTGAAGTACTTACATTACTGTGATGTGTAACAGAAAAAAGACCAGAAGCTGTAAACTTGAGACAAAAAACAGCTCTAAATGTGAGGTTTATCTCCTGATACTGATAGATGGATGAGGATCCATGACAATTTGTAAAACAAAGGAAATGGAAGGCTGTAACTGTTAATTGAACATTGTTCGTTTGATTCAATAAGCCATGATAAGCTTGTCGTGTTGTCTTCAAACCCAGACCTCCTCTAAATATTTTGGGGCATTGTGGGATCAGTGCTTACAGATCTTTTAAGCGATGATTTTGAGGTAGGAGTAATAATTTTTAGCCTTATAATGAAGTAAATGGGCGGGTTATACTTACTTTGTTTGAAATATTAAATATTTATTATTCGCAGCACTTCGAGAACTATGGAAACAGAGGCATACTGATGGGGGTATTGTTTCTCTGGTCAAACCTTATAACTAGGCAAAAATCATAGAACATGTTAAGGGCAACCAAAGTCAGGGGTAAGGTTGTCTGGCGTTTGCCATAAGGACAACCTGGATTTTTTCTAATTTCAAGCATTGTTCAAAAAGGCGGTTTTGACATCCATATGCCAATACAAGTAATGACCTCAGGGCTGTATATTGGGCCAGTGGAAAAAAATCTTCATAATCTACACCCCTCACTTGAGAATATTCGTGTGCAACAATTCTGGCTTTGAAACAATCTATTGAACCATGTTCACCGTGCTTGACTTTCAAGACCCAGCGAGATCCAACTACATTCTTCCCATCAGGTGGATGTACTAGTTCCCATGTATCATTCGTTGATAAAGGAGAGTATCATGACTCCATGGCCTCTTTCCATTGGATGGATCGTTCACCATTCAATGCTTCATCAACTGACTTTGGCTCATTAATGTCTGAATCAACTAGTAGGCAATCATCATTCAGAATCTGCTTGGTGTTTTACGCTTTCTCATTGTTCCCAGCCTTTGGAATTTTTCCATAAACGTTTCTTCATATGTCTTTGTCACTGATTGTTCTTCATTTGGTGCTCTTACTGGTTCAACATTCTGTGGAAATACAGATCCAACTTTCTCTAGTATAGTTGGTTTGACATCCTTAGGAAATGTAGGCTTAACATTCTTGGGACCTGCAGGGACTATCAGCTAAGTAATGTTTCAGAACACTTTCATTTGCCTTGTCCATGTCTGGGAACATGCTCTTGATATCTACGTGGGCTACCTCAAAATGATCAAGTTCCCTTCAGAAAAACAAACATCTTGACTCATAACAAACTTCTTCAAATCATACAGGTTGTACCCCTTGAAACCAGGAGGATATCCAACAAGAAATAATAGCTTTGTGAGATTTCGCATCTACCTTTCTGCATAGATTATAAGGAACATGTACATAACATACATAGCCAAAGACTTTTAGATGGGAGTAGGTGTAAAATGAGGGTCCTGGCTCAACTGGATTAAATCCAAGGTAAAAAATGATTTTTCCAGGTGTGCTGGAACCCAGTCCACTCATGCACAAATGGTAAAATCCGACAAAATCAAAATCAGATCAAAATCCATCAAAATCCCAAAAAATCAGATCAAAATCTGACAAAATGGGACCAGACGAAAGTCCAACTGACCCCAACAAAATCATACAGAATCATACAGAGCAAAATCAAAATAGACCAAAATCCCAATCAAAATCCATCAGCTCTGCCTCTAAAAACCATCTGCCCAAAATTTTTCAACTAATTTCCATATACCCTGTTCAAATGAAAGCTTAAAATTGTTTAAATGCAGTTTAGTTAAACACACTTTAAAATTGCTTCCTTTGTAAGAGCTGCTTAATGCAGTGGGTGTTACGAAAACTAAGACCTAAGACCCATCTTAGTTTTCGTGAAAACTAAGACCCCCAAAAGCAAAAAATAGAAGGAAAGAAATGCTCTTTTATCAATATAAATATGTTTTTTAAGACTAGAAGACTTGGGCCGCATAAAAAGATACAACAACAACAATCATCAGTGATCAGTATCAGTCTCCCATGTGTCTAGAATGTGATACATCTGTCATATCGCATATGAATTCGCCCCGGTAGACTTCATTGCTGCTTACAAACAAGAAGCGAACGACTTTTAGTTAGAGTTAGACAGTCTTTTGCCTCAGTTAAAAATAAAATAGAGTAGCGCCAGCAATTTTAAGTGACCCCCAAAAACTCTACGACGCCTAACTACACCTTGCTACTTACGGCCAATCGGAATTCATAGAACACAAAATTTGGGTTGATAACCTCTGTTTAGCGATTTGCAAAACTTTGTTAACTGCCGACAGAAAGTCAGGCCAAAGTAATAATGGTTGAGGTCACACTAAGCCATTTTTTACTATAGTGAAAGCAAGTTTACTATAGTAAACGCGTTTTTGAATGTGACCGGCTTTTCTCAGTTTACCATAGTAAATGCACGTTTAGTATGTCACATTGGCAACGGTGGCAGGATGAAAGCAAAGTTTACTGTAGTAAGACTCCCTGAAATGATGTGGTTTATCGTGTGTTTATCTGAACTTTGTTGTTTTAGCCGACAGCTTGTCTTGCCATTTGACATTCATTTAGCGAACATTGCGCCAATTTTGAAGCAACTCTATTAAAGCACCAAATCTTCAAATCGAAGCACGCAACCACTCAACCTTCGTCAAACTTCGACTTTTTAAAACGTAGTGAGCCATGTCTGACAACTTCTCCTTCAATTCAAGGTAAGGGATGTGTAGATCTACGTCCGCCTCTTAAATGGGGCTCGATCGTTCCTTAAAATAGATGAGCCGCAATTTACCTGTGGGCTTGTTTATGATGTGAAATCCACCGTTTCAGTAAAATTTCAGAATCCCACCATTGCATGGTTTTGTTATACCTCCTGGTGGCTTTCCCGATGACCGTGTGATTCAAAATGGCCCGTATCTATTCGGCAGGGAAAATTATCCCTTATTGAAATCGGAGTTAGCACCAGCAACACAATTTTCACTGAATACGGTGGCCCCTCCAACAGCATTTCAAAACTATTATTTGCGCGCTGAATTTGTTTCGAGCCTGGTTCTGAGAGAAAGTCTTCCAACAGAGCAAACAAGCAGCCAAACAAGAGAAACTTCTAAGCCTGCACCCGAGCAGTCACGCAATCGCTGGACGGACGGAGAAGTTAAGCTCCTTATAGCGATTTATGGCAAAGAATTCAAAAATAGAGAAAAAGGAAGAAGCTTGGAGCCTATGTGGGACAGAATTGCGGCCAGACTTGTTGCTGAAAGTAAAGAATTCAACAACTTCATTTGCGAAGAATTGCAGAGATAAACTTAACGACCTGAATAAGAAATACAATGCCGTAAAGGACAAAAGTAAGATGACTGGGGAGGGAAGTGACGACATCAAATCCTTTCCAGAATTCGATGAATTAGATCAATGTTGGGGTACAAGGGATTCCGTGAACCCTAAGTACATTATAGAGGCAGGAACACCGCAGTCCGCTCCCAGTCCCAGCACCTCTGCGGCTGGCGGAAGTAGTGGGGATAGCGGTTCTTCTACCAGCCAAGACGATAGTGGAGGATCCGAAATAAATGAGAATTCTCCGCTATCCTCTGCACACCCCAAGCATAAAAAGAATACCGAAAAGGGTCCACCAGGAAAACGAAGTCTGCCAGTTGAGGCTGACCTATCAGATGAGGAGTTAAAGAGGACTCAAAGGCTATTTTTCAAAAGTGAAAAGGGGAAGCAGCCGGAATCCAACAAAAAGAACAAATCAAAATCACGGAGACGCGAGAAGAAAGCTAAAGAAGACGAAGAGCAAAAGGAGGATGATTTCTATGCCAATCTGATCAAGGCAAAAATGGAGGCCTTAAAGAAGGCAGATGAAGAAAAAACAATTATTTGACTACCTGAGGGAGTCGGGCAACCGCACCCAGGAATTAGTTCTTGGTGCTATTCGAGAGCTTGGACAAATTTTGAAGAAGTAACTTTTTCCAGACTTTTGAATTTGTATTATACCAATTCTTAGACATGCTAGTTCAGTTCCAGTTTGACAAAGCTGACTTATATATAGAAGTCACATATTTACCAAGATGAACTTGGACAAGATGGATTGATTTGTTAATCATTATTTTAGTAAAGCATGGACTTTACCGTTTTGCAAAACAAAACCAGAAAGTTATGAACCCAGCACAAACAAGACATGTTGTAATATGTTTCACGAGAAATGATCACTCCGGTTTAATCTGTGTTATTTTTAAGTGTACACAATTCTCTCGTGTACGTGTTTACCTGGTTATATTTAATCCATTTGAGGAATGAGCATAAATAAACTGTTATCTTTTCCGTAAAAGCGCGCTTAATAACTGTCAGGGAAATGTCCAAAAGTTCAAGAATAAATGTTAATCAATATAAATGAACAAAACAATTTCTCGCCTATTGTTTTTCAGCCTTAATATTTTCCTTCCTACGCAAAATAAAACAAAGAGACAACCAATAAGCAAACTGTAGATGCACTGGACTTAGTCTATGAATATAATTCGACCACCATTTATAAAAATTTCAAAATTTCTTGGATCATATTGTTTCGATTTTCCAACCAAATAATGGATCGAATCCATGTTTAACTGAATTTTCTTGACAACAGTTACACTTTAAAATAGTTCATGAAGCAGAGAGGAAAGCAGTTAGTGCTTGACGAACAATCCTCCCCTGTCCAACAGCAACAGGTGCATTGCCATCGTCATCATCATCGTCGTTGTCACTAGAATAATCGCTGTCATCTAACTCATCGCCGCGCAAAATGCAAATATTATGCAAAATGCAACAGGTCGGTATGGTGCGAGGAACTTTGGACGTGTTTTCTTCTAATGGCTTTAGCAAGCACCTCCAGCGACATTTGAGTTTGCCAAATGCCCTTTCAATGATTACTCCGCTCTTGTTTAAGACCTTGTTGTACTTGCTGTGGTCACGATTCAGCTGTCTGGAATGTGGATAGGGGCCAACCAGCCATGGAAGCAAAGGGTAGGCCGAATCACCCATCAGAAGGGGACGCACTGATACTCCATTGATATGTCTAACTGGTTCCGTTAGAATAGAATTGTTTTCAGCCAATCTGTATAGAGAACTCAATCGCAAAACTCTAGCATCATGAATAGATCCAGGCCACCCTGTGCTAACATCTATGAATTTACCATGAGCATCCACAACACCTTAAAGATTTATTGAATAGTTTTGTTTCCTGTCAAAGTCGTCCTTGTGGTTAATGTGAGGTGCTTTAATTGAAACATGGGAACTGTCTATTGCTCCAACTGTGCTTGGGAAGCCAGCAATATCCTCCATTTTTCTTATGGCTTGAGCGAGGTCTCTGATATCTTCAGGGAACTGAGTAAATTCGCTCGTATGACTAATTAACGATTAGCGAGGCCCTGTTAGGGGTAAATTCTGGCAAGCAAGATGGCCTTGAAACGGTGACATGAAGGAGCTGAAATGACGACGAACAATGAGCCACTCGTGGGAAATTACAACAGCAACCTGTGACCTTCCAAAATTGCGACGTGAAAACATTTGAAACTCAGACGGGCGACATAAAGAGCCCGCCTAAGAGGGCCTCATTAGTGGTCTTACTAAAATCAAAAGGAGTTTAAATGTTTCCAGTTAGGACAATGGCCAACTTGGAGACTGAATTTCATGAGCCTTTGACTCGGCCAGGCACTAAATGTGATGAGAAGATAACCATTTGCTCTTCCGACGTCCACCGTTCCCAAGATAACAGGCAGTATATGAATTTCAGTTGGCTCGAAAGTGATGTGAAGATGAGAAAATCTCTTGCTTATGTAGTAAGCTTTGCTGAGAACTCATAGAGCGAAATGAGCACTTGAGTGAGAACTTATATGAGCGAAATGAGCACTTGTTACTGAACGAAACGACTACTGAAAACAGGATAAATTGATGAATCCATGATGTCAAACTGAAGAACTTCTGTGGCCAACCAGGAAAAGAAACATTGCCTGGAGGACTTTTCTACTGATTTAAGTGTTAGTACTAACAGGAATGGAGTTGGAGAAGTATTGGGACAGTCAAGAAGTATGTCAATGCTTTCTTGTAAACATAGAGGCGCCTGCCGTGACGGAGAACCGTCAAGATTACAATGTAAGAAAGTCATCAAAGGGTTTGAAAAGAGTAAGTCATGTAGAAAATGTATTAAGCGTTATATTATATACAATACACCACAAGTCTTTGCAATGAAAAGTTTTCTGTCTATTCATTTTCGAATATACCTTGAAGTGAACTAGATTTTGTTGAAGTAGACATGTTGGAAAAGAAAGGTTTATCTGTTTTGTTTACTTTTGTGTGACTCATCATATTTACATTGTAAAAACAAGAAGTTATAAAGATAAAAACACAGATGTATTGTTGTATTAATGATGGCAAGTGTGATTCAGCCTTTTAAGTGCGACCCTGAATATATACTGTATGGACTTGCTGTGATCAGTTGTGGTATAGATCATCAGTTACAAAGTGTGATGATAACAAATACACTAAGTTAGTGCACCAAAAATTTACTTGCTGTATGCATAACTGATAAAACTAGTGTAGAAAATATGGAATGGGTTTGGCCAACCTGCCATTCAAACCTACACGTAAGCAATGGGAAGTTACCAATCTGTTCTGAGTGTTGTCCAATACATGTGTGTCTGTTCTAAGGCTACCAAAATGTGATTTCCTGTGAAACCAGAATGCCTAAAAAGAGGTGGAGAATGATTTCTAATGATAGCAAACTTGTTAATGTACCAGCTGATGTGAATTCAGTTGTTAACAATCTACCTACACCTATAAATGAATTATAAGCAATTCTTATCAAATTGAAAAGAAAATTAAGTCACAAGCACCATTATAAGTTTCAAAGTGTTAGACCAAGAAAGTGTTGAAACCAGTGAACTCTTTTAAAATGAGCATATACTGATAAGTCGAGGAGAGGTGGCTGAATAATATGTAAATAGCGTGGCTATAAATGAACACAATGATTGGGAAGAGTTTCTAAAGTCCAGGACTAAACAAATAGATGCACCTTATTCCAAGGAATCTATCGAAGAACATGCCAACAAAACTGAGCAATTGAAGCTATTATTACTGACTCTAGAAAAGATGATATTAATGATGGATAGTGCAAAGTCGAGGACTGCCATTCAGGTGCCTTAGATACTTTTATTATAAGAACCAGATGTCACTGAAAATGTTGAAAAGATCATTAGTTTTGCTCCAGGTGAAGGAAACAGATATTAAGTGGTATTTATGGACAAAGAATCTGAATGCATATCATTTCCTACAATTAACTGTTAACAAACCAGAGCTGATAACCAAGAAAGAACAAGATCTGTGCATTACAGTACAGTATGCAAATGGCTAAGATGGATGAGTTGCCCAGTCAGTACCTAATATCTTGTAAAAATTAAAGACTGCAAGTGTTTCTTCAAGAAAGTGTAACACCAAAGGTAAGAAATAAACCACTGTTGACCTAAAATCAGATGATAATGTAAATAAACTAATTCAACTTGATAAAGGATTGAGAGTCTTAAGGAATTTAAGATCATCACTAACATACTTTGCAAAAATCCAAGAAAGACGTGTTTGGTATGATTCATCAGCTGGGCAATCCTACATGGTTTTGTTCATTGTCAGCTGCAGAATCAAGGTGGATATTTCTGTTGAAAACATTGAATAGACTTGTAGACAACAAAAACTATAATGATGATAGTATTGACAATGTCATGGCAACAAACGTCAGATCTTATTCAGAAGGACCCTTTTACATGTGTTAGAAACTTTGAACATACAGGCAGTGAGCAGCAGGATACCAGAACTACATTTGGTTTCGGCTCCATTTAATCCTGTACCCTTATGTTAAGTTATCAAATTTTTTAACAACTGTATGCTTGCCACCTGCCTTATAACTGATGCCTAATGTAGTCAAATGATTGGCGTCATGTACTCACTGTATGTTTATTTCGAAAAGCTACTCAGCTCCCAAGTCACTTTTATGTTGTGATTATCTTCAAAGTTAATTCAGTCACAACTACGAAAAAACACTTCGTTAATTTTAAAATTATTTCTTTTTTCTCTATTTTGTAAACGTATCCATGAGTTCACCATAGTTCTTCTTTGATTTACCTTGGACTTAATCCAGTTGAGCCAGGACACGTGTTTTACACCTACTATGGGGGAATGTCTGGTTTCCTACCAAACAAATGCTTGAATGGATTTTCATACTTCAGTGCTGCTGTGGGAATTAGATTTTAGAGGTACACTGCTGTGGCACAAGCTTCTGCCCACAATTCTGGTAATAACTTGGCTTGGTACAACATTAACCTTGCTGCTTCCATAATTGTGCAGTTCAATCGCTCAGCAATAGCCCATTTCCGATTTGCTACATGCCTCAGTTTCATAGCGAGTCCAGGCGCAAGACCGTTCAAATGGAAATGATAGAGTATTCTTATGCAAATTAAACTCATTTCCATTTGAATGGTCTTGCACCTGGACTCACGATGAAACTGAGGCATGTAGCAAATCGGAAATGGGCTATTCCATTCTGCTATGGACAGTATGGAACAGTGAACTTGTGTGAAATTCCCTTTTCAGAACAGCACTTAATAAACTTCTTGGAAGGATATTCCCCTCTATTATCGCTTCTCAGCACCTTAACATTTTCCTCTTCCTGAATGTTCAGTCTTGTAATTTGATAACCAGCATGTTTCTCAACTGAATTGACATTCAATCAAGTCTCTGGTAAGCGACCAACGACAAAGTGGTTGCTTACAGGAGGTGTTCGCTTATGTGAAAAATCAATAAGATACCGTAGGCTCAAACTCAGTTGATTAACATAATTACATAAATACATTACCTTATAAGCTTAAACTAGGCATGTAAACAACGTTTTCTCTACCTGAAACGAATTTGTTCTTTTTATAAGCAACACGATTCGGGAAAAGTACAATACAGTTTAAAATGTGTCACATGTTAATCAAAATCATCTGCAATTCAATTTTCAGCGAACATAGGTGGTCGCTATGAGAGAGTTTGCTGTATTCCATTAACTTTGGAAGCACTTCATTCTTACTTTTGATGAAGTAAGCAGTAGTATGTCATGAAAAATCCTCTGTAAATGTCAGCATGTACTTACTGCCACCCTTTGATTTCACTTGCATTGGGTCACATACATCGCTGTGTACAGTCTGACACAGTCTGGCTGCTCTGTGTTGGCTCTGCTTTGGGAAAGGCTTCTTCTGCACTTTGCAGAGAACACTTGCTTCACGTGACATTCCTTTTGGGTATCGTAATCATAATTCATTGGCAAACTCCCACATAGTCCACACTCCATTAGGTTTAAGCGTCATGTTGTACCTCCATGATTGGTAATTTCGCCCATTCAATTTCTTAATCTTTGTGATCTCTGACCTCTCTGTCATGCTCCACAACAAAACAACAGTAGCAAATGTTATTTACAGCAATTACTCAACATCCTGGGTGTTTTGTTAATCATTAGAGACAAGACGCCATGACATACACCAGCGAAAGGCAGTAAAACTGTGGTTCGCGTTTATTACCAAATAAGGTAACGCGTCAATCAGTGGTCACCAAAGCATGACATGTAACATTTCCCTCTCTTAAAAAAACTAAACAAAGAAACTGTTGCTTACTAATCTTAACTACAAAGAAATATGAAATGACTTGTCAAACAACAACTAACATGTCTTCCTTAATAAAGTAATGCAAAGTCCTCAAATTCCAATGCAATTTTGGAAGAAGGCAACAATGTTCCTTAATCATGACAGTAACAATGAATCTCTGCTTAAATTTTGACAAAGTCCTGGTATCTAGATGGGGGTCACACAGTTCTTGTCCTGGCCTTCCAGGACAAGACAACCTCTGGCGGGGGCTTAGTCACAGGTGTCTTCACTTCAGAACAGGGAAGCTGCTGAGGCTTTGTAGGAGATGAAGTAGCATTTAAGGCCTCCATCGAGACAGGTGCTTCTTCTGCTGACTGACCTTGGTGCAGTGCTTCTGGTTTAGGTGAAGGTGCTATCTTCAGACTGTGTTTCTGCACAGTGTTTCAGTAGGTGTCTGAACCAGGTACGATTGATCAGTGAGCTTCTTTATGCACATTCAGCTCGTCCAAGGTTTGTTATGCTCTACAGGGGCTACTTTAACTTCCTGTCCAACCTCTATCACTGGAAGGGTCTTGGCTGTACAGTTGTAGTAATACTTAGCTTTCTGTTTCTTCTCCTTAATCTTCTCTGTAACGCCTTCTACGACCTTTGGAATCAGTAGGCTGTGAGCTGTTGGCAGCAGTGTTCTTGTTCTACAGGACTCAATCTCTGGACCAGACTGGATTTCAGGCCTTCTGAGGGGATGTTTCCATAATTGAGAAGGGCCAACCAGTGGTCTCTATTGTCCTTGAGGGCTTTCTTGAACAGTGCTTTAACAACTTTGACTGCTGACTCTGCTTTGCCATTGGATTGTGGATATCGGGGTGAAGAGGTGACATGCTTAAATTCCCAGGCAGTGGCGAATTATCTGAACTCTTGACTGACGATCTGTGAATTATTATCTGTCACAAGACAATCGGGGATCCCGTGACGGCTGAACTGCTCTTTCAAGAATCCAATGATAGCACTAGCTGTTATGTCTGGCAGTTCATTCACCTCTACAAAGTCTGAATAATAGTCCACAAGTGTAATTTAGTTCTTGCCATGGATGCTGAATAGGTCAGCTGCTACTTTACTCCATGGTCTATCTGGGATCTCATGGGTCTGTAAGGACTGTTTGGGATTGCGAGCTTGAAATTCAGCATATATTTGGCAGTTGGTGACAACTTCTTTGATTTGGTTGCACATGCAAGGCCAAAACACAATGTCTTTGGCTTTCTGCAGGTAGGACTGAATTCCCATATGACTGGAATGTATTCATGACAGAATCTCTTCTCTTAACACCTTTGGTATCTGTGGCTTTTGAAAAGTACGCCATTGTGAACTGAGATCTCCTCTCGATAGAGCCAGTAATCTCGGATGGGAATTGGTACTTGTTCTCTCTCTTCTCTGTCTTCAGGGTCATCAGAACTGGGTCCTGTGTAGTGCAAGTTTGCAGCTGGGCTAACCTCTCGGGTGACAACTTAATAGTGTCAAAGGGGTTCAAGCTCTCTAACTCTGTTGCAGACACTTGGAATTCATCCCTTTTCTCAGCTTCATTCTTTGGGCCAACTGTTGCTCTGGACAGGTGATCTGCTTAATACATCCGGTTCCCTTTTTTGTAACCAACATCCAGATTGTAACGCAGCAGTCTCAGCAACATTTGTTGAAGTCGGCACGGAGCTGAGTGAATGGGCTTCTTGAAGGTGGTTTGTAAAGGTTTGTGGTCTGATTCCACATGGATCTTGTTTTTCTGGGCCAGATACTAATCAAAACGCTGACAGTTGAAGATGATGGCTTAACACTCCTCAATGAGTGCATAATTTTTTTCAGTGCATTACAAGGTGCGTGATGCATAGGCTACTGGCTGCCATTTCTGGAGCAATGCTGCTCCTAGGCCATAATCACTCACGTCACACTGTAAAGTTACTTCAGCTTTGGGGTCATAAAACTTCTACACAGGATGATTGACCACTTGAAGATTTTGTTTAGATGGCCTATAAATAATGCCAGCAATTCAGTTCCTTTGTTTTGGCCTATTGACTTCAACAGAGACTCTGCACGTTCATCATTAGGGAAAGAAACATCTGAGTGGTATTTAAAGGCTATCAGTTAAATAGAGATTGACACCACCACCAAACATATTCATATGGTGTTTATGGACAAGCTTATAACCAAGAATAATGGAGTTATGTGAAAAACCTTGCAGCCAGGTCTCAGTAATTCCAATAAAGGAAAATCTTAAATTAAGATTTGCTAACAAATTCATCAGTTCACTTAGGTTGCCTTGAAGACTGTGTTTATTTACATGAATAAGTGATATGTGGTTATTCTCTAGATTTTTTGTGGCAATAGATCATTAAATTGATCTTTGACATAATACTCACAGTTGCCTAGTTCTAATGGTAAATTTGAGTCAGGGTCAACATGTCTGCAAAGACTGAAGTTTTTGTGAATTTCAGATAGCAAAGGGTTAAATTTCAGACCAGACAGTCTCTTGGCATCATAATTAATCTGCCTGTTTAGTTGTTCATAGCTAATCTAAAATCTTCATTATCTTCTTCGGCATCCAGCAATTTTGATGCAGCATTCTCTGTCTCTAGTTCTTCAGAGGTTCTTGTAGAAGGCTTTCTTGCTTTTGACTTGGTCATAATGTATATTACATGTAGAAAACTTTGAAAGTAAAAAATAACAACAGAGTAGCGAAAGATGACAAAACGAAGTAGCGAAAGAGGAAGTATTGAAAGTCAGAGATGTATAGAGCTCACAAATTCATGACCAACCGCCATGACAGTTACTGAAGCGTGCATACTTGATACACTATTCCAAGAACAACTAGTATGGTGTTTGTGGTAAGTACTATTCTGTGGAAACTGGTAGAATGATAAAATGTTAATATTTTGTTTTAGAAAAATGACTCTACTGTGGAACAATGTGCCTGCCATTATTGGTGCTGTATTGATGTTTTCCTCATACTTTACCAAAGGCCCAGCGTTACTTATATTTGGACGATTTGTCATTGGAGTCAATAGTGGTAAGTTCATGTTTTATGGCAGGGAATCCTGAAACAGACTAAGAGTTTGCAAGTTGTCTGTTATACCTTACAACACATTAAACATTTCTGTTGACGAAATTTGATGACAAATACATACTGAACCCAACATTTATGTCAGTTTTGAGGAACATCAAATTTCCAAGGGAATTTGAAGTGTTATGATCGATCAGACATTTCAAAAGCATTTTTCAGTGCTTAACTCTGTATACCACAAGTGCATCAGTGTCTTTGAATGTTAATATTTGAAGGATAAAAAATGTATGGATATTTGTTCTTATGTGTGATCTGTTCTGTAATAATTTCTAGATTTAGAAAGGTATGTCTGAGCCCTTCTACACTCATAAAACAAATCACTGAAACTGCGCATGACAAGTTTGATTAGTGCCAATTGTGTTTTGGCGAGTAAAGTTAGACCTGTTACTAGCCAACAGGCTTGTGAGTTACCTGTAAAACGTTAGTCTCAAGCCCTGCATAAACTGTTCCTTTTGGTGGGGGAGGAAAAGATTGTAGTGATAGATGTTTAAGCTCCTTCCTCTTATTTACCTTCTTTTGTCTTGTTTTTTTGGCTTAATCAACAGTATTCATGAAAGACAGGATATCCATGTTCATTCAAGTGGCCTTCCATTTCAGGACTGTTTTGTTTTCTATGTGCACCAATCGAAATATTTTTCTTCTACTGTACCAACTTATTTGAGGGTTTTGGAAAGAGTTTTTCGGTTTGACCCCGAGGTCTTATTCCACCGCAAAACTTGGTGTTTTAAAATGATGCCTACTGACACCCAGTCTTTTGAAGAAAAGCTAAATAAGATTAATGATGCTATTTCCTTCCCTTGCTTAACGCATATTAATTTTCTTCCAGGAGTTAACACTGTTGTTGCTCCAGTGTATTTGTCCGAAATTGCACCCATTGACATTAGAGGGGCACTTGGAACTCTCAATCAGTTTGGAATAGTAACAGGGATGCTTGTTGGATATTTGCTAGGTTTAGAGCAGGTATAATGCTATACTGTATTACCATTAATGGCAATGTGGTTTATGCGCTGTATGGCTGTGTAGGAGGCTCATTTAAAGCATACCAATTGACATTGTATCCCCTTCAGTGCTTTTAATCATATATATATATATATATATATGTGATTTGGTAGATTCTAGAGAAATGTTCCAGTGTGGTATTACCTTAAATCTAACATTGTGCTGTATTTTTGAGATTCCAAATTCTTTCCTTTTTTTTTTTTATCTTCCTCTTCCAATGCATTCCACCCCTAAATAGTGCCAAAATTTGTCATTCTTTGTACGTTCTCATGTATAAAGTTGAAAAATGAATAATTTATTTGTATTTCACTGGTGTATACTAGATCTGAAAATTTTATTAGCTACTAATAGATGATCATAACAAATATGATAACTCACAAGTGTGTGTAGTCTTTTTGGGAAAAAAAGTTAGATAATCAGTTTACATTGTACCCTCCTGGTATTCATTTAGTAAGAATTTAATAAGCATGTTTTTCTTTCTGGTTTAGAGCTGTAGGAAAATGATTTCATTCCTTACGGGACTAAATGTACTGCATAGTAACAATGCTTGTAAAATATTGATCATAATGTTATAAAATTTTAATCCTGATGTTCTTATTTCACCGCTTGCTTGTCTGAGTGTACAGTATACATGTATGTTCGCTGTAGATATGTGTAATGGATTACTGCTCTTAATCTGTAGATCCTTGGTACAGCCACTGGTTGGAAATACCTTCTAGGTTTTAGTTTTGTGCCAGCTATTCTTCAGGTTATAACTCTTCCACTTTGTCCAAGAAGTCCACGTTATTTGCTGTTGAAGCTTAGTAATGAAACGGAAGCTGTTCGGGGTAATTTTACAGACCTTTGACTTGTTTTTATTGAAAACGTTTCGTCATACAATTCTCAGTATTTTTGTCTAAAATAACATTAGAAATACTGGGGATGCAATCAAAGTTTTCTTGGAAGGGAAAGGTTCCAGAAGTACAGTATATACGAGGAAACCTATTTCTTTAAAATCATATGTCTATTACAATTATGTCTCCTAAGATCTAATTTTGTTATTCTTTTTGGTGGTTGCCTTGCACTTCTCCATTGTTCTGGAATTATTCAGTATCCTTGAGTTGATAATCTCGTAGCTTCTTAACTACGTTTTGCTTGAAAGTGTATTGGTATTGTAAGGGATACTTTTATATTTAGTTTAATGGTTTATTTTTTGATAATTAGTAATCCAAAAGCTAGAATCAATATGTCTCATTCAGCCACAGAGTAAAAGGGTTTACTTACCATTGCAAGCGAATATGATATAATATTTTTATGTTAAGGTTGTTCTTATTCTTTACTCTTCAAACAGCCCTAAGGTTGCTCAGAAATGCTCACTATGTTGGTGATGACATTGCAGAAATGAGGGTTAGTGATCCTGTGTTGTTATATATAAAAAACAGAAATACATGCTTTCTCAATTTGAAAATAATCGACCGAATTTTGTTTGGAAGAAGAAGAATTCTTCTGACTTCAGTTGTTTTCAAGTTTTTCACAGATGTTGTGCTTTTACTCAGTATGTCAGATTGAGAGACATAAAACGCACGACTGGACATCCACTCCTTTAAATAACTAAGCAAGGATTAACAACATCTTTATTTCAAGTTACTGAATTATTTACAGTGGGCGGGCTTGCAGGTTGCTATTGCTAATCTTGGTAGACCTGTTTATTTAGTTAACGTATAATTTCTATCTGTATTTTCTTGTATGGATTTATTTACAAATGCAAATAGAATATAAAGGAGATAAAGAACTGATTTACGGTGTAAAAGTTCATGGGAAGGTTAATATCAGTCTAAACTTTGGCTGCTGAGGATTTTACTCTAGAGATAATTTTATGTATTTCAATAATTTAATCTTTATCGTCTAGAATACTGAGCAGTATATCTTGCATTCTCTTTCTAAATGAAGATTTCTGTAGTTCTCTCAGAGAGCATGGTATCTCATTCCAAAGTTTTGCTTCTATTCTCGAAAAAGCATTTTCTTGTATCTCGAATCTTAACTGTTTTATGACAAAATTGTTTGAGGCAGAAGAGTGAGTGTTGTAAGAGTGGATGCTGGATGTGTTCGTATACTTGCAACACTACTAAAAGTAGCATGCTGGTTGGTTGAAATTAGATTCCACTTTTTTCCTTTTTTGTTTGTCCTGGAGAAACTATCCAACTCCTCAGTGACTGTACATTCTGAATGGTACTAGGAAAATGGACAACTGTCAGTATATAGCTTGTAGTTTATGTGAAGAGGATGAAACAATATGAAAAAATAGCAAAGTTGGATGATGAGGATCATGACTATAAATATTATGATGTAACAGGAATGTGGCTAAGGAAATTGTTTGTTGGTGGAGGTAGCCATTCAGCGGGCTGACATTACATTTAATAACCATTACGTGACCAAGGGGACTGGTAACAAGCTATCATCGTGTTTTCCAAGATGATGCAATTGTGAGGAAAAGAAACAAAGAGATGAACAAGCTATATCAGCTCTCAAAACAAGATTTGATTTCATTTGCATGACCAGTAACTCTAGCAATAGTGATGTAGATACACAGTTATTTCATTTTCTTATTTTATCCACTTTGGTCACCGCCATAAGTCAAATGATGGCCAAAATGTAATCAACAATTGCCTTTTTCTCAACTGGGACATTTGGCCTGCAGCCTGCATGTGGCACTTTGCAGCAACCCTGATATAGTAAGAAGCTAAATGGTGCTGAGTTCTGCTTGTAGTTGATCTTAGTGTATAATCAAATACTGCAGGATTTACTCATTTCAGGGAGTTTGTCATGATCCAGCTGCAGTAAAATTAATATTCTTGTATCTGAAGTTTGGTATTATTGTGATGGTTAATTTTTTAAAGGACCAATTAACACACAGACAAAGACTAGGCTTGAACTTGATCACCCTAGTTCTCAACTCGCATTGAAGTAAAGGTGACCACGAAGCGTACGTTCAAGCTGCAGCTGTTGGCTCGCTCATTTTAATGTTGCTTGAAATCATTACACGGAGTTAAACTATACTATACTGTTTGCAATGATTGTGGTAACACTTCAATTTCTTATGCTTAGCTATTCCCCTATGAGTAACCTGCCTTAGCATAACACAACACGTTATGCATAACACAGTACATTATGCATAACACAGTACATTATGCATGATAACACAGTACATTATGCATAACACAACACGTTATGCATAACACAGTACATTATGCATAACACAACACGTTATGCATAACACAGTACATTATGCATAACACAATACATTATGCATAACACAGTACATTATGCATAACACAATACATTAAACACAACACAGAACTGTGTGAATCATACAATGTCAAGTTTGTTAAAAGCCGTAAATTAAGTCCTTTGTCTCACTTGAGCTGTACTTGTAGGTAAAAATTACAACTTGTACATTGATGGTTTATTTCGTCTGCAACAGATTGAGCAGGAGCAACACCTCAGAGAAAGAAAAGTTGGTGTGATAAAGGTGTTTTTGACCCGTAGTCTTCAGAGACCATTGCTTATCGGTGTTGTGTTGCAGTTGTCACAGCAACTTAGTGGAATTAGTGGGGTAAGTCTACTCAGTTTCACATGTACAGGCCTGTTAGCGTTATACTCACTTCATTTGTTTTTTCATCACATAAGCTCTGTAGCTCAACGTTTTAGGAGTGGTTCTCTTATCTGGCATTTGTAAACGTTTTGTAGTAGTGATGTCAGCTATGTTTGTACAGATATCATAATATTTTTCCTGTGTTATGCATTTTCCTTACCTTTGGTAACATTTTTCTCTTGATTCCTAACTTTGTGGGTGGCTCTGCCTGAAATATTCTGCTAGCGATATAGGAATTAACCAGTCAATTGCTATCGCACACAATTCAGGATTCAGCATTGTCTGTTGTAGATTGTTCTATAGTAACGTATTATTTGGTGTAACAAAGCCAAGACCTGTTCAAAATTTTTTTTCCTCCAGTTATACCAGTAAGTTACTGTGGTTGTAATTTGTGAACATTTATGACTCATACAGTCAAATCATGAGTCGTTTTATTCTTTCAACCATGTACAACAACAGGAACCAATAGTGAGGTACTTAACTTTTTAATTATCTCTCCTAAACTACATAACAAACTGTGCGATAGCTAGCTATTAATTTTGTCAAGTGAGATCGGAACTCTCACAGCGAGTGCTTTGTAAGACTGTTATGGATGTTGTTTTCCCTGGGATGGAGTTGATCTCAAATGCAGTTCAATTCCTTTTGGTTTGGTTTATATGACAACAGAAAAAGGGCCGGGTACCTTGAAAGAATATATCATTTCCTTGTTGCATTGTTTGTACACTTTCCCTGTCAGGTGTTTTATTATTCTACGTCGATATTTGAGACTGCTGGAGTGAAGAGCAGCAGGCTGGCATCATGTGCAGTTGGGCTTGTTAATTTGGTTGTCACTGGAATTGTGGTATGTGGTACAGCGCGGTCATTTTGCCTGGTTACTCATCTTTTACTTCCTTATCTTTTTGTCCTTTCACTTCTCCCTGCAAGTTGTATATTTTAAGACTGCTCAGTTAAAGAATAAAAA